>KN500402.1:17739-32735 GCA_000787155.1 Scartelaos histophorus | reverse complement strand
GGCTTGCCAAAAAGTCCAGTGAGCATGTCAACCCAGGAGAGGGGTTATTTAAATACAACATTAGCATTATACAAAGGGTCAGAGGGCTGGTTAAAGAATGGCGAAATTTAAGAGGGCCATAAATATTTTAGTGGAATTTTTCATAAACTGCTTCGGTTTATTGAATAATTTACATCACTGATTGATCTAAATGTCTTGAATATTATCAGATATTAGAAAACAGCATAGTATAGGTTTAAATGTATTAAATTTAATTTCAGGTCCAGTGAAAATACAGTGTTGTATTTTCTCTCCAAACAAAATAAGCTTCCTGTACGATAAGGAGATGTGTTCAGACCACCTACATCGCTCACATTCCACTCTCATCCCTAATGCCACCACGTATCAAGTCACTGTATTAATATTATGTTTTGAGCACTATCAGCATTGGCCTAGTTATCAAATGAAAATCTAATATATTATATGTAACATAATATGAGATATTTCAACATCATGATGTTCACTTGTTTTATTCATGTATAACAGAAGAAAGAAGGAACTGATGTCACTAATTGTTTCTGAAAATGCATTCTAATGATTGCTGTTCAGTAATCTTCATTTACCATAAAACATGCTTGCTTTGTATAAAAAGTGGCTTACCAGGTGAGAGAAGGGTATTAGGGGCACCATTATTTGTCCCAGTAAAATGTATTTTCTTTATTTTTGTCATTGGTGCCATAATGTCATCATGTTGTAAGACTCCTCTCGGGCTCTTGCTTAATTGTTTTGGCCTTGTTTTATGTTCCCATTTTAGGCGCACAGTAGAAGATGGGATTAGCAACAATATCCTTCATAACGTACCTTCCATTGCCTCAATTCCTCTATGAACTGTTGTGGACTGTAATATAAGAAGCACATGCTAGCTGCCCACAGATCTGGCCCGGCTGCAGCAGTGTGTAGGAGGAGCTCAGTGTCTGGACCCCTGCCAGACCCTCCATCCCACAGACTGGAGCTGATGTGCAGCGGATGTGGACACAGCCTTCATCTGGGACATCCCACTCACTCCACACACATCTCTGCTTTTCCTCAGCGCAGAGAGAGGGCAGGAAGAGAGGGCAGGAGGAGGGGTCAGGAGGAGGGGTCAGGAGGAGGGGGTAGGTTAGGCTCTCAGTTCTTGGCTCAGAGTTCATGGGCCATATACAGCACAACACAGTGCAGTAAAATCAGGTCTGCGTACGAGACGACTGGGACTCCAGTCACATTTCCCTTTTCTTTGATGTTTTATGATGACTGTTCTCTTTTACTTCAACAGTTAAATTTAATAATACAGTTTATTTGACAGATATGAGGTATTAATACCAAACAATTCCTGACCAGAACAAATCAATATATAACCAAGACAAGTACATAAAACAGGACTCTGCATGACGTAACCAGTGTTTTATAAACTGTACTATCAACAGATAGGGCAGGAACTTACCGTATCATGCAATGGAAATTGCAATGAACTGTGACAATGAAAAGACATTAAATATATGCAGGGAAAACAATGTCAAAATGTTGCCTACACTCATTGCTTTGAGTACAGTACAAAATATATACCTTAGGAGTAATGAGTGATATAGTCTCAATAATTGTGGTGCTTTTTAGAGAGAAACACCACAATGGTTTCAAATGGCATAAAATGTGTTTTTTCTAGTTACAAATCAACTTGGTTTGTGGAGGATTTCCTTCCATAGAAGTGGGTCAGCCCAGAGCAGTGACTCACAGGCCTCAGTGGGACCTCAGATGAAGTATCCAGACCACAATAGAAACAAACCTGGGAACAGCTCCTGCTGCTTTGTTTTGGCCTTGTCTCCATGGCAGCGTGTAATTATAATTGTGGAGGAAATCCTGTCTTTACTGTTTTCTTTTACTGCTGATGGAAGGTTTAGCAAAAAGTTAAAATCATTTTAAATAGGTGTGAGGGCAATTTGATGCCAAACCTTGACATAGTGAGTCTTCTCATTATTGAATTTGTCAACACTGATGCTCACAGTGGGTCTTTGCTTTTGTCTCATTCACTCTTGAGATTAATGAGATGAATGCAGATCATCATTGTGCAATAATACATGAAATAATAATGTTATGGCCTTACTAATTACTTAACACAATATTATAACCAAGCTTTAGACTTTGACATTTCGGCACTGTTCATCCATTGTGTGATCATGTAGATTCCAGGAAGAATAGTTATTACTGATTAATAATTGGGATCCAGAATGAAGAATTGTGGCACATCCATCTGACTGGACATTATGCAAAGTGCTTGTAAGAAGAAGGGTAGTAACAGATTTGAGGCCAAATATCTCTGATCCAAAAATGTCAAACTCTATTTTGTAAGAATATACTTGATACTCAATTCAGATATCACAAACATAATAATATATCATATACAAATATTTAGACAATAGGATGACAATAAATCATAGTATTTTATTTCATGTTACCATGTGGCCTTAACTCTATATGCAGCAGAAACAATGTTGTCAAAATGTTGCTATGATTGAACCTACCTCAGTTATTCAGGTGGCTTCCTTGAGTCTGAGGGTTTAAACTATAGTCTGGTCTATTAACTCAAGATCTCCAATGAATGTGACTTTTTTAGCATCAATACTTGCTAAAAATGAGTATCTAGTTTTGATACTCATTTTAGTATTTATTACTATCTGATTTTCAATACTTTTCACAGAGAGGGACATTTACAACATCTACACTGTGTCGCCTAAGTGTGAAAGTTCTCATTGCAGCGTAACAAAAAGACTGGTCAGGACGGGTCAGCAAATCTGTGTCGGAACAGTTTGAGGAGAGGAAGAGCCAAGTGTTCCTCCTCTGTGTCTTGTAGCAGCACAGCAGTGTCTAGGCCAAACTAGGTGAACATAACAGGAAAGATCTCACTCTTACTCTGCTCTGATGTTTCTGTAGGTGATGAAAGAAATTCATCCCCTCAAAATGTTTCCTCTGGAAAGTCTTGCAGTATTTCCGTATTTCAGTATTTGCAGTATTTGTTGCCACATGTGGTGTGAAAATCTTATACCATCTCAAACGTTTATCTCCTTAGTAATAATATTTAATGCTGTTAGTGGCTTTCCCTTCTTAACTCATTGTAAGATAGACATGAAGCAGTTTCATCTATGTGACAAAGATTTCTAAAACACAAACATGTTACAGTTTTTCTCATAGGGCCCTCTTCAAACACTGAGCTCCACTATCTGCATCATATATAACACTACAGTGTAAAATTACACCTACTCCATATTTCTGAGAACAGTGCATGTGGCCTGTTTAAGTCATTAGAAAATCTAACTTGCACAAAGGTGAGTCACACAGAATGGAAATGCTTGGACAACAGGCCCACAGGATGAGTTCACTTACTGTATCTTATAGAATAGCAAGTGACTACAGTGTTTTGATCCGGTGCTCCAGTAACAACCACTTTCCCTGTTGTTTTTTATATTCTCACTCACCAGTGTCAATAGAGATGCTTTAGTACATAGCTGCACAGGACCTTTAATCATCAGGAAGGTTAAGAAGTCTTATAATTATAGTAATCACTGAACAAGACTTTGGTCTGGGGAAGTTTTACCTTTGACATTTTAACTCCAGGTGTGGACAAATCAATGGCTTCAGTGACAGCTTATTCAAACTGTTGTAAGATATTGAAGTCTTCCTGTTTAATGTGTAATGTGATGTTTTGATGTTGAGTGTTGATCTTCATAGTTCCCTGACATGTTGATACAGGAGACAACTCAGCATTTACAGGGGACATATTATGTCAAATGTACTTTTATGAGCTTTTAACTGTGTTAACTCACTTCTCTCATCTTAGCTTTCTCAGAACTGTATCTGATTGAATCATGTATTTAGGCCAGACACCAGAAGTCGAAAACTGCAGTATTAAGATTCAAGATTTTAATGGCATTGTTGTCAAAACACAACAAAATTACCTTAAAGCATTAAATACTGCACAGTTTTGATGTAAAGTGCAACACCAACATTTGAAAGACCCTATGAACAACCCCATAAGTAATCCCTGTGGAAACATGAACACAATAACTATCTTAGCAAATGTGCAGTGAGTGAATGATGCATTCAATCATAAAATGATATTGAGCATCAGGAACACTAGGCCATACACAGAAATGTTGCCTGGCAATTTTTCTGTGGGAAAACACACTATATATTTTCACTACGCTTAATGTTCATGTTCAGTATTTGTAAATACGTAAATTTAATCAGCTAATCAAATATCAAATGCATCTCTTCCTTGTGTTTTTAAGACTTGGACATTTGTATCATTTAATCAGTCTGTTTAAATGTCTCTGAAACATGTCATTGTGGATTGTTTTATGGACAATTTTATTGCCAAAGTGATTTGCAATTAAGATTTTTCTACCATAGGTTCATTATGTTCCCTGTACTTGTGGCCTGTCTGTTCCTCAGGCTTGTTTTAATGAAAGGGACTGTGGCTTTAAGAGCACGAAGAAAACCTCATTATGATAAGGTGAAGATTTGTGTTTAATCAGTGCAACAAGGCACGTGCAACAAGCACCAGATGTCTCTTTACTACTGAAGAAAACAAACTGAATGCAGAAATTAAAAATGCCTTTGGGTAAAAATGGTTTTGGTGACAATGTATCAAAAGAATTAATATTTAAATGATTTAATTTAACTAAAACAAGACTAGTGATTCAAATGGAAACTGCTGTAACCAGAGGCAGTTAGTGGTCTTCCAAATAGAGGAGGCGCATAATATTTTTGGTATTTTATATTATAAATTAATCAAATTCAGGGTTCTTTGTTGCCTATAGATCTATAGATAGATCCCTTAATTTTATTTCAAATAATAGTTTAACAAATATGTAATTAACTGTGAGCTTAACTCAGTTGAATAATAATAATTAAAGTCACCAGCCCCTCCCACACAACTGCCCTGTGTGCTGTTGTCCCTTCCCGACAGCTACCCAGGGCCAGACTGTTAGTGCATGGCTGTTCATGATCAATTTTACCTGTAAAGATGCTAAAAGTTCCAAACAAGATGTCCTCATAAAACCACATAAAACCAGTTTTGGTCTTACAAAATGTCTCATGGAAACGTTATCTAAGCCAACAGGGATCTGTGAGAGCCCCAGAATAATAAAGTGTGTCTTAATGCTTTGAAAATAAAGTTCCTTTTGGGCAAGAGTTACACAAATACCTGGAGAGACACGAAGCACCAATGTGGAGTTAAGACAGATCAAATCACAGGCCAAACTCCTTAATAGTTTTCTGGAGATATGCAGTCTGAAGCAGCGGATGCATTTTCCAGGACAGCATTGTAAAACTTTATTCACTGCATCAATAAAACAAATCTATTTAAGTAGATGTGATTCTCATAACAATGTTTATTATAGTGAAGAGTCTCATTTTAAGCGTTTGCATAAATGACATGTTTTGTAGATGTAGATGTGTTTTGATGAGTTATGTAAAAGCTTCAGAACATTCTTTTGGGACAGAGAATAGAGCCCAAATCTTATTATTATTATGAAATTGCAATTTAAAAATATGATGACAAGATGTGACACTGTGCTACAGCTGTGATTTTATTACTTTAATTAAGAGCATACATTTGCCTCTAAGGCTTAGTCAGTTCAAATACTTCAAAATGAAGCAATTATAGTATAATAAAAATGTTAAACAAACTACTAACAGACTGCACCTTAATGTATGTTTTAAAACTATGACCAAAATGAGAGAAAGTTAAACATGTGAACAAATTACTACAGTATGTGCAATAAATCTATTCTGTATAGATAGAATGTAGTTCACATCAGAGGCAAAAGATCAGTACAGAATATAATTATATAAGTAAATTATGTAAAACTATGAATTAAGTTCCACATCAGTCCATGTTCCATACAGAGATGCCAAAAGTTTGGGTAAAGTCTCAGCTTCCATCCATGAGAAGTCTTTTGAGTTAGATGACAGAATATACCTCAAGAGGGAATTAGTCTAGCGACAAGATCATTTCATCAAGGTTAGTCATTTAATTATGTTACAAACAAATTTTTTTTTTTCAAATCAAAATCCAACTTTTATCCCAGGTTCATTGCTAAGACAAAAGTTTTAAGAGATAAGTGATGTGTGTCCATTAGGGAGCGTCTACATGACTCGATGCTGCTCGACCTGCAGGTGCAGTGGGCCCAGCAGTGCCTCATTTAATCTGACCTAGTCTGCAGTTTGTTTTGACTGGTGTGTGCGTGAGGGCTGCTGATAGTCGCAGGGGCCAGATTGACAGCCTTGTTTTCTGGGGCAGTCTGCCCCAGGGCTTGCCTGACCAGCCGGTCCCTTCTACGTTTAGATTGAATCCAGAACCGGACCACAGAGCGTGACAAACCTCCGTCCAAACTTGAGACAATCCAACCACAGCTGCTAATTTGCAGCACGTGTCTCTCAAATACAGAAGACATCCCTCTTCTTCAGAACAAAATATAGAACTTTTTTTAACTTGAGGTATGTAATAGTTCGGTGCTTCAATTGTTGATTCTATAAAAATCTGTTCCTCGGTCCTCAGTGTTTTTCCCCTTTTTCACATGTGAGCAGCCATGTTTAGACAATTGGACCATGCGCCTCTCTGACTTAATCTAAATGTTAATCTCACCCTCAGAAATCAGGATGACAAGATACGACTCCAGAGCTACTCATCTTTGTAAGGTTTTTTCAAAGCATGTCGTTTTGGCTGGACAGGTAAAATGTCTCCACTTAGCACATACTCTGTACAGAAGTGGACTAAGAGTGTGTGACGACACAGTGTTCAGCTCCACTCAAATGAAGCTTGGGATGCTAAAGTTATGCTAAAGAAGATGTTACAGGGCTGAATTCGGAGCCAAGCTCAATATTAAGAATATGATTTTTTAAAACAGGTTAATATGAACATTTTAAGACCAAAATGATAAGGCGCACTACAGCAGTTACAGAGAGAGGGGTGATCATAATCCAATGTAAAGTGAGTTGGAGCCAGGGTCAGAAGGAGCCGGAAGCCTGTCCAGGCTATTTTCCTATTTGGAACACAGAGGCTCATGTTAGCTCTGTCCTTATATATACAGTCTATGGGTTAGCATCACATGTCCAGGGAATGTTAATGACATCAGCTGCAAAGTATCAGTAATGCAATATAAAGCACTTTAGGTGTCTTGAAAGGCACTGTATAAATTTTATGCAAAATGCAAAATCCAGTGGATTAAAAGGCAGCACTGATCACTGTACAGTTTACCAAGTTGTTACTTCACTTATAAAGCTCAAGAAGTATAGATTCCCACAGGATTCTCATCCACAGAATGACTGGAGCACATAGACCACCAACACTGAACCACAGCTTTAAGTAGAAACACCTGACGTTAGGTTCCAGGACGCAAACAAATCCACATTATAGCTGTGCATGTTGGAACAGGCGAGAGGAGAGTCCATAGAGGAAGTCTGTAAACATCGTGAGCTGTTTTATGGAAACACTCACAGTCCGGAATCACAGCTATGTCAAGGTCTACAAGAACTACATTTGATTTGAATCTCTTTTTAGCGTTGTTAGGCCACAACACCTCTGCACTGCCAGCAATTTGTGTTTCATCTGCAGCACCAGAACAATGAGAAGCACTGGACACATTGGATTAATAAATCCAATGTTTCATGTGTTTGAAAACACATGAAAGAGCAATGTTTGCACTGAACATCGATGGTTTAATTGTGGTCATCGTAGTATATTCTCTGCATGTAATGAGCCAACATTAAAAAAACAGTTTGCATGTATTTGTGTCCAACTTAATCTTTTGACAAACCCACAACCAGTCTTTTTGCTGACTCATTGTCCCATGTGGTAAAAACATTATTATTCACATTATTTATCTTTGTGTTCAATACCTCAAGACATTTCTGTGGCTTATGCAGAACTGGCACATTTGTACATAAAACAAGAAAAATGTGTCTTCAGCTTGAATTTTGTTTATAAGCTTCATTTTAACTGTGGAGCCATTTTAAATATCTGACAACCTATTTTAAAAGTTCCTATATAACGCAAAATTGCCTCTCAAATCTGTAAAAGCAACATAGTAACCTCATCACAAACATAAGTGGAGATGTTTTGTTAGTTTTTGTTAGTTTTTGAGAAGAAAACAACATTATAACGTACATCACAAAATAGCCTGGGCAGATGTTAAAGAGTAAAACCTTTGAACCATGAAAACTAGTATTTAAAAATAAGTAAATACATACATGCCCCTTGAGATATATTGTAACAGCATCTCTCTACTGCTGATTGAGTTCTTATAACATTTGAGCTGTCAATACTTCATAAAACAGTTGTAGTAATAGTGTAATGTGAGGACAAATATTAGGACATTTGAGGCTAGTTCTGGATAATTGTACAGATGGACTACATGCATGTGAAAGGGCGTAACACTGTTTCATCAGTGTGGTGTATTTGATATATTATGATAGATTGCGGTTAAGTTCTAAAATCTGCGGATGAGGCTTTCATGTTTACAACCCAAGCGTATATTGGAGAAAATTTTGGCAACTGGGGAGCGATGAAGTCATATTGTAGTGTACCTCAGATAACCCTCAACATAGCACTTCAGAAATGTTATTATGTTAAATGTTGTTGTGGTCCTGGTCCATTTTAATGCTCAGTCTGGAGCCCTGGAGTGTAGCACTGTGACCTGGTGACCTGGGGAAAACATGGAACTGTACTGACTCAGGCCTCCTCTGACATACTGCTATTCTTAACTGTAATCCCGGTGTAAGCCAATAAAAATGATGTGTGTTGTCAACTGAGAACATGCTGACTTGGCTCAAAGAGATCCAATGAAATATTAGATTTAAAAATGAATTTTGAAATCTTTTGTGTATATTCCTTTGTGTCTTGTGGAGGAGATCTTGAGTTCATGTTTGCACTGTAACCAAACTGTTTCTAATCAAATAATGAAAGAAGTCGATTTTGGTCAAAGGCATCATGATATCCTGTGATGAAATCTGTGCTGGAAAGTAAGAAACTGTTTCATCCAAAGAGGATAACAAGCCAGGGTGAATCCTTGGCCCAAACTACAGAATACATTTGTATCATGAAGAGCATCTGGCAGAAAACGTATAGTAAATCATTTTGCAAGTGTGGACCGTGGACAAAGAGGCAGCTGAATGGTAAGTGACAAAGCCAATTTATCAAATCTAAACACATATTATTTGTGGTATTCTGCTGTGTATGACATTGTGAGCAACTCAAACCTGCCCTTTGTAACCCTGTTTTATAAAGCAATACCACTGCCAATAGTGTGTTCTACACTTGGTCCAGCTGCTAATGCAGCAAATACTGATGTTTTCTGTGCACTGTCTTTGTTATAAGAAAATAAATACATAAATAACATTTACAAAGTAAGCAAAAGATAAGCTTCTGGGTATTTGATGGGAAATATATTTAGATCACACTGTACAGTCAGAATATGAATGAAAGCTAAGTTCCTAATATAGCATCTTAAAATCTCCATTAGTTTAAGTAGGTTAAGTGAAAATTCATCCATATAAGGAGCTATTAGTCTTAATAAGGTCAGGCTGATTGGGAGCGCTGACTTCATGTTAATGTCATCTTTCACTGTCCATGACGTCAGTGGGCACCAGCAGGGTGCCTCCAGTCTGTGCCAGCCTTACCCAGAGACAGAAACACCCTCAACCACTTCCTTTGGCCATGAGGGAAAACGGGTGCCAACGTCGGTCTAACCACAAACTGATCACTTATAGCAGAACGTAAGGAGCTGCCTGCGGGCACTGCCATAACTGCACATTTAGACCATAGATTTTGTTTGCAATGCCTTTAACAGGCTGTGTTTAATGAACCTAAAGCCACAGACACTTTACCAACACATTTATGTGAGTGGTAAAAGCTCTTACGTGTGACCACATCCCTTTCCTCTGGATGTGCTGTGAGCCACTGGAGTCATGAGGAAGTGTGTGTCTCTAAGGTGTGGACAAAAGAGCACAGAGGAAAATGAGTAAATGTGGGCTACCTGCTACAGACAGGAAAAGGATATGCCTGAGCTCATCTACAACACTGTTACTAAACATACAGTATTTTTCCACACAAATATAGTTTATGAGGTATTGCTGCTACTACTACAAATATTACTAAGACTAATTCTCATGACAACGCCAAGTGTGCAGTGACCTAATTCTAAGTCAAAATGCTGCAACACACAATGTTACTGAAGTAAAATAAAAAACAAACCTGTATAAAAATGTCTAGCTACTTTCCACCATTGTTCATAATCATTTTATAGATCTTTGAATTTCTCTCAATAACTTAAGCCAGAAATCTGAGCAACAGATGTTCTATAAAGATATAATCCATAAATCATTGAAACTGTTTCTGTTTTGATTTGGAGTTTTTGTTTACGAGAAACACATGCTACAACATAGAGATCAGTAGTTTCCAGTCACATGGAAAAACAGCATATCTTGATCAGCTCACTAAAGCAGTCAGCCAGTGCTTATAAACGTAGCAAATGTTGATGAAAAGTGAGTTGTAATTTTGTGTTTCTGGGTCAAACCAGTGCAGCTCGTGACCATATAAGGACATCTGAGTGTGAGGCCGGCTGATTGGAAGCACCTGAACACGAGTGCAGTGAACAGGTTGTCAAAGATGTGCCAAGTCCTAACCTCACGTCCCACACACATCACTCTGAGTATACTGGGATGGAAAGCAAGAAATATGCACCACACAATAACACAAATGTACTTAAATCACATCTGTAGCTGAAATAGACAAGGGAAATTCATCTTCAACATCACCTTAACACATTTTTGAAGCGTTTTTATGCAGTAAACAATCACCTTAAAGTCACCATCTGTACGTTTATTTGAAACTTTTCTCCGCTTACCTGCCCCTGGTCTGTGGTCTTCTTCTGCCAGGCCAAAGTTAACACACTGTCAGACAGCAGTAACGTAGACAGCATCTAGTGGTGATATGTGAAAATACAACAGGGGCTGGTCAGCCAGTCTAATTCAAGATGGTAGATTAAAGTATGTGTGAGTGCCCTATTCTTTTCTATTAGTTCTTACTGAAGCTTTGTAATATATCACAGCATGTTTTGTACCAGTTCTCTGTTGAGAAGGATATCGTAAAAAAGTTCTGGTAACTATAAATCTCAAGTTCAAAGCAAAATATATAACAAAAGAAATTTTAATTCTGACAACTGGACAAAAGTTTAGAGTAAAGACATGTTCCATCAGAAACCTGACCAGAAATGAAGGAACTGCCTGAGTGGCAAAACATCTGCACTTTCTTTTGTTAGCTTTCTATGTCAGAGGTTGTGCTGTCTAAGCTGCTCTTTGCTTGATCTGAAAGAAATGTCACCCTTATTCTGTTTGTCTTATTAGCTCCAGGTCTCCCAAACTGTTATCTCTCTGAGTGCAGTAGTAGTAGTAGTAGTAGTAGTAGTAGTAGTAGTAGTAGTAGTAGTAGTAGTAGTAGTAGTAGTAGTAGTAGTAGTAATGTGGAGAGGAGGACACAGAGCACTGGAGTTCACAGCATCACATCACAGAGGCCACTGCTCCAGATCCTCTGCTCAGCCTGGCCCAGGGACAATCATTCAAACTCACATTATCCTCATTGTCAGGGCTTTACAAAAAAAAAAAACATGGCTCATCCTCATCCAACCTCCAGCAGTTTCCATCTGCTGTCAAAGAAGGGCACAGAATCAAATGGATTTCAAAATGCTTGCAGAGATGTAAACTAGAATTAGTAAGACCCAGTGACACATTGTTTTTTATAAGATGTAATATGATTTGAGTCCTTATAGATAAGAATTCTCTATAGAGATCAGTGTGGACTTGATTATGATGAAAGTTCAAGGGCAGATGACCATTGAGCAAAACTGCATTAAGTTCAAATCCAGACATTAGTCTCTTCAGAAGATAAATGTAAAGTAATGAATGTTTAAACAATGGATCCAGATTCCCCTGTTAGATTTCCTTCTTTTTCCAATGTTTTCTGAAAGTTGAAAGTATCTGTTCAAGTGACAAGCAGCAAAGTTGGACCTGCTTCCTAAACGTTGTTTCAAGTGCAGTGGCTGTACCTAAGCTTAAAGCACCAGGCTCTCTCTGCTTTGAAATGGATGATTTATTGCTTGCTGACTCCACCAAAGAGCCGACCCACATGCGAACATTTGAGAGATCCTGATGAGAAGTACTTGAAGTAACATCAAATTAATACTTCGCCCCCTGCATCTTTATTACTTCAGACAGAGAGCTTGGGACAGAGAGTCCCATGCCCTTCCCACAGTGTCGGTATATAATACAATATACTTGAATACCGGCTGTATAAAGGTGTAAGAAAATAAAGATGACTGAAGGAGTTTTACCTGCTTTTATTTTAAAAGTGAAATGTGTCTGAGATTAGAAATGGTCAGACTGTTCTCATATCTTGATCACTTTAAGCTGTAAAAACTACCTTTAGTCCAAGAGAGTTATAATAATGTTTTACAGTTACATCTTCCAGATCAACATTTTATTAATAATTGATGGTAAGGAAAAAGTTGAAATATTAGGTGTCATTGCCATTAGATTCTTGCATATTTGGTTCTTTGATTTCTGATCTTTAAATCTTCCAATCTTCAAATCTTGTTATATAACTGTGATATTGCTTTCCGAGTTTTTATTCATTGCCATTAGTGAAATACTGTGCATGTCTTTTATTTCATCTGTCGTGTGTCTGGATTCACTTTTGAGATCCAACTTTCCGTTAAGGCCCAGTTTGTTTCTCAGTGAAATGGATTTTCATGTCAGAGGACCAGAAAGTAAACTATGTGATGGATCTTTAATTGCAATACAAGTAACATATCAAAACGTTTCACAATTTCTGCAATATAACAATATCAATATGCAATATAATATGAAAGGTCACTTTCATATTTGCCTATATTCACCAACTTAAAAAGATGTTCAGCAATCATGTCTTTCAGAAGGACACAGAGACAATGTGCCCTATGCTGTTTGATCCAGTTCGACATTTGACTTTCCATTAGCTGGTGGCACGGTGGCTGAGTGGCAACACTCATGCCTCACAGCAAGAAGGTTAAGGGTTAAATCCCAAGGTTGCCCGGGCCTTTCTGTGTGGAGTTTGCATGTTTCCTCCGAGTACTCTAGTTTCCCCCAAAAACATGCAACACTGTCGAGGAATTCCTCCCTCCTGTGGGTCACCACCTGCAGAGGGGTCATAGGGTCTGGGTCTGGTGCACAGAGTAATGGGCAGTGCTGCTCCTGCGACCCAGCTGGATTAAGTGGGAGAAAATGGATGGACTTTCCAATCTGTTGTTTGCATCATAACTGAAAGATCAGTTGTATTTTCAGGGGGAGACTCTTGACTCCATAGGGATGTTATTGCAACTGCAGATATTATATTATTATATATCAGGTATAATTATTATTATACTATTATAATATGTTTTTACTGACCTGACCTGTTGGTACATCTGATGGTACATCTTGTCTTCGTGGAGATACAGTGGAACCTCCAAGGTAACACCACTTGATGCTCTCTACATTACTGCGGTTTTACAGTGTGTTAGCTTTGGGCTGAAGAAAACCAGAGAGCACAGGTGAGCCTAAAGAAAGGCCAGGTGAGGGGAGGGGAACAGGTTTTACATCTGTATGGGAATGAAAATCAAATAAATTTACAGATGGTAGCTTTAAAATAGGAATCGACTGGAAAAGTTAAAAGAAAAAGAAAGTAGTTTTAGGTATAGGGTACGATAAGTGTAACATGTTGAGATTAGACCTCTAGAATCCTCTCACTTAAACAATACTTTTATCAGTCACATCATGCAATAAGACTGAAAATAATCTTTTACACAGTATTGCAGCTCAGTCCTTCCCCATTTTAACAGAGATCTGAGGGCCTCAGCTAAAGTGACTTTGAACCTGCGCTAACACTGATTCTTGCTGCTATTGCCTCAGAAAAGTACTGGCTGCTTCCAGACTATAAAGTGAGGAAACTCACTGAAGCTATGAAGGATTCTGGGAGATTTGAAGTCAGTCGGAGAAGCCTGGGGATGTGTCTTTCATTAAACGTATTTTATATATTGATATCTGGCCCTCTTGATGAGACTATGGTCCTTGATGTGGATAAAACTCTGGGCAAACTGATATGGCTCTCCAGGTCCGTGTGTGACCTCCGCATCACTGAACATGCCCGTCGCTCTGTTTTATGGACGCAGCTCAGAGCTTCCCAACACCTGTACCATAAATCACCAGTCTGCTGCCTGCTGCTATTACATAAGCACTTACTTACACCACCATGGACACACAGCGTTCTGGTCTGAGGAGGCATAGGGGGCGCTGTGGAGTTTTGAAAGAACAAAAACAACCATAAAGTTGTTCTTCTTGTGGCAATTGACATTAGGACTAATATTTCACTACACTGTAGAGATGTATTTTCTATTATTATTATTATTATTAGTAGTAGTAGTAGTAGTAGTAGTAGTATTATATTTCATTAACATACAGTAAACCATTCATCTGCAGCACAATATTGTTATATAACTGTTGTATCCTAATTTGTATTGTTGTATCCACAGTAAATTTGCTATAAAATATTGTGTGGCCTGATGCCATTATAATAAAGTAAATCTGCAGTGTATTTTATGTGTTTTCAGAATACATCTGCTCCTCATTTTATTGCAGAGTGAATCTTTTGACATATTGATTGTCATGGTAGTGGATTTGGAGGAAATTTCTCTTCTCTAAAGAGGCTATACACTCTTGATTCACTCAGGCTTTGGTTGGACTTTGTGTGTGTTACCAAAACAAACAGTTGTTGGTTTCTATATGAAGCTCCTCTGAAATGAAGTGTCCCAGATATGGAAAGGCTCACGTTTGGTGTGATTACACATCTGTGGCTCATTCAGAAGCAGCCACAGTTTCCATATGAACCAAACACAGAGCTGACACATATAGAGAGG
>KN500402.1:6613-17722 GCA_000787155.1 Scartelaos histophorus | reverse complement strand
AGTGATGCAAACTTCATGTTAAATAAATAAACCATGAGCTCCAAAGTGTGACTGTGAGGTGATGATATGATCTCATTAAAATAGTCATAGTCCAGGAGTCAGTGATGCCAAGTTTGCAAATCTCCACAGAGAGTAACCCATAAAATCAATAATGCATTAGACGTGTAATGCGTTTTGGACACTCAGAGATTCTTTAAATAGCATTAGATATTCACTTCCAACACTTAGTGGTGATGATAAGCTTTCATCATAGACACAGCGTCCCTGGGGCTGTGCCAGATGTCTCCCTGACCACTACCTATCACAAATCCACCTATAATCTTTCACATATCAAATTCATATGCACAAGATGGGTGACGTGCCTAGGGTAAAACAACATGATACACACTGGATGGTACAGGAATCAAATCATCTCCCTTTCAGATTAAACTAAGTCCGTTCAACAATTTGATAATTACTGAAAAGCTCAAACGTGGCTACCAAAGTGTGCAGTGCAGCATTCAAATAAAATATTCCTCTTCTCGTTGTAAGTACTTCCAGTCTTCCATCTCTGAATCATGGTAAACCACCTAAACAAGAAAGCCCCTCTGACTGGAGCCAAGTTTTAATGCAAACCTTTTGGAGCACTGATGACTTCATTGCTCAACATCACTGCACGAGTTACATTCACAGCGCTCAGCAGAACACAAGCGTCTCTACACAGATGTACCAAGTGTCCCGTGCTGTTTTCACTGTTGACTTCCTGGTTGTGTGAGCCAATAAAATGAGGCTGACAAAGCAGAACACATGATACAAACATTATAGAGGGAACAAAGGGCCTGTGTAATGAACAGATGTATATGCTCAAAGTAAATAACACAGATGACAGTCACAGCTGCGTTCTATTTCATTCTGCAATAAACATAGCAACAAACTCTGGCTAAATATTATAATATGTTGAAGCAATATTATACCTCTTGGTTTTTAGATCATATGTTTTCTCTCATATACTAGCACCACGTTTCACAATGTAAGGGTTACAATAGGGATCTGAGTATTTAGAAAGGGTTGTAATTTATACATTTGGGTGGATTGATCCTTGTAATGAATGATCGTCTGACTAGTTCTTGTATGTTTGTCATAATAAAATGTTTAGATTCATCACTGAAACATGAGAACCGTTGTATGAAGTACAAGCACATCTAAATAATGAGTGTACGTAAATGTACTGTAAAACTACTTCTTGTTTGCATGTTGGTCTCATGTCTCCCAAGACTATAATGCCTACAGCCAATTACCCTCAAGTCCCAAATGAGCCATAGAGCCTAGAGACCTTGTTCTGCTCAGGTCGCCTCATAAACAGAGAAAGAGAGAAGGGCGTCCATATCCAGAGTAACCGTGCACTGCAGCTGTGAGAGCCCATTCATGTCCACTGATAATAATTGTGAATTACACGCATGTGAGTCTAAACCAGATGTTGCAATGCACTCGGAGATAAACCAACATTTCCACAAAAAAACATTTAAGTCTTTAGAGATTTGAACTTCCTGTGTGGTGGATGGCAAAGTGTCGCAAAAAGATTTCCCATATTTTGTAATTACAGGATCATGCTTTGTTTGTGTGCACTGTTTCAAATACAGTACTTTTTGGTACTTTTTGAGCTGCTTTATAAGGTAACTCTCATCTGATGGGACACATTACAATAGACCACATGGTGCTGATATCCAATCTCTCCATTGTGCTGAGGTGAAACACATGAAACTGTGCAGGAGGCTTCAGGAGGAGTTTGGACAGCTCTGTTTGCTTAGGATGGAGGTCAGAATAACTGCTCACAGTGAGGGGTCACCTCAATCTACAAACTGTCCAAATATTACATTAGAATTACTGAAACATCAGTTACCTTGAGTCACCCCGTGACCTGAAAATCATTTATCATATATATTTACACAACATGATCAGTTACACACTGCAACTAAATTATTTGCCAATATCCTAGTATAATGCCATTAATCAGAGCTCACTGCTATATTTTAAACACAGACACTTCACTTCCCTCTTTGCCTGTGGCTTATAGTCTCTCATTAAAATGACAGGCCATGTCAGTTTTTACACGTTGTCTGAGTGTACTCTATAACTACCTCTATGTTAGAAAGTACATCTTCAGGAGTAAAAAAATTTACTAGCATGTTGCATAATGTAAGGGTTTAAGAGGGTTCTATCAGTGGAACCATTTCACAGGTAAAAACAGAGTTCATATGGCTGTGGCTCATTTCACCGCCCCGGGACAGCTGCTGTCCAGAACTCCCACAGAGGAGGAGGATCCTCTGTCCTGTTATCAGCTGCTTCACGTGTGTCTGACCCTGTGTTCAGAACATGGAACATAATAAGAGACACACCAACTGCTTTAGCTCAGTGTAAAAGACAGACAGACATCTGCTCATGGCTCTTATAGGCTTTGGTGTTCAATATAATAAGAACATGAAGAAGAACCTGACACCCAAAGAGGTCAACTCATCTCCTTTGAGTACAAGTGTGTTTTGGCTAAACTCGTGATATGCTCATTCTATTGTGTCAAGTCTAATTGACTTTTTATTTATTTATTTTATTATTTAGTTATTTAGCTATTTTGTCACATGGACCTCTCCTGATGATGATATCCTAAACAGCTATGGGCAATCTGCACTCTGGTCTCAGGATGTTCAGAGTTAGCCACTAAGTACAGCATGCAGTAATTACATTGGGACCAAAAAGAGAGTAATCTGTAAATGTTTCGTCCGCACAAAAAAAAACCTCACTCTTCTGAGTGCAGTGACAGTATTTTGTGGTGAAACTCATTTGGTATGTGTTGGTATGTCTTCAGAGAGGAGACATACCAAACACAGTACCTTGACCTGAAAGAGACAGGCGTTGACTAGGACAGTCTATAACTCCACACACTGGAGGGGGACTGTACAGGTCAGGTCTGTGGAGAGTCTGCTGCACAAGTCTGTGGAGACTCTGCTTGTAGCTGAGTGCCTGTAACTGAGTAGAAACAGAGTAGAGACGTTTACTGCCATACAGTTGAACATTCCACACCAAGCAATAATATGTCCATTGAGTGTAACTTTAAGAAAAAGCACTTCACTTAGTAAAAGGTTTATAACTGCATACAGTTTTGTGGTCTTCTGACACAAAGAGAATTTACCCCTCCCACATAGTATCTGTGTCTCTCCCCATCTTTTTTTCTCCTGACGTGAACTGAGGCAGCCGGACAAACCAGGCCGTCGCCTTGGAGCTGTCCAAGAACAGAGGAGGGAGGACTGCAGAAGTTGGATGAAGCCATATTGTGTTTGAAATATGCCGATGTTTTCCAAAAAATCCAGCTCCCGTGAGTTTTTCCAGCCTGTGTGAATGGAAGTGGAGCAGTGAAGCGAGAGGAGGGCTAATTCTACCACATCTGCAGCGTGCACCCAAGGACACGAACCAGACACAGACACACCATAATGCAAAGCTCTATAAAGGAAAACCTGGATAATGTTCCTTTTTTCAAAGAGAGCCATCCATCAAGAATTAGAGACTGCCTATTAGTCTGGTATGTTTTAATTTAAATACCAAAAACTTGAAAAAACACAAGGACTTCTCAGCAGCTCTCCATGTAAACAATAAAGTTAAAGGTGCTGTACCTGATTGTGAAAAGCAGTAATACTTTGTTTTAAATGTTACAGTGGTCCAACGTTCTATTGAATATAGATTAAATATTGTACATTTTAGGGGTAGGAGAAATAAGATACACTCAATGTAAATGTTAAATGTAAATGTATGTAAGAGTATGGAGACTATATGTTGCACCTTCATACCTGTAAAAAAACTGTATTCCTAACATCCTCATTCACCTCATTCAGATTAATAAAGATTTCAAATTTTAGACACTAGACCAGTTTCTTCACAACAATTCTAACTAGCATGCTGGTGCGCGCTATTTGTGGACTATAAAATGCTTTGTAATTAGATGCAGACAGTAAACAGCAGATTTATTTTGACCTAAAAAGCTGCTCATAAAACATTTTGGGGCAACACAAATGTTGCTCAGATACATACACACAAAATCTGGAAAAGAAACCCTTTAATGAAGTTGCAAAGGTCAGGTGTGAAATAGCAGTCCTATCACTCTCATTCATACCCATGTATGTCTGCAACAACTTTAAGCACCCATAGGCCTAGATGCTCCCAATGGCCCAGTGTTCAAATTATACAGTAATGCTATATTTCCAAACTCTGCACTGCAGAATTCATTGAAAATTCATTCCATAAATGGCATATCTTTATTGCTCAGGGGTAACTTCTTTATTCTTTATTTCTTCACTCACCTCTTTATTTCTTTAAAGATTTGTAGTTACCTTCTTGGTAGTGGATTGTCAAATCACACACTAAATTTGAGAAAATATAGCCCTTGTAAAGTTTGCATCATGGAAATTGTGGAGTCTTCTCTACAAACCTACTGGCCTCATTCTGCAGGTGTTGCTTTGTTAGTTCATCCATCTGTGTAGTGGTTTCGCTGTGGTCACTACTGTCTTTGGTGCTCTGTCCCACATTACACAGCTGTCGTGAGCCATGATCCTATTTGTCTTATTAATAATGCCAGTAGTCTTACTGTGATTTATGTGTTCAGTGAGAGGCTGGATGTCCCAGAGAGACTCATGCAGTGAGAATGCTCCCCTCAGCCCAAACACACAGCTGCTGTAGCACTGCTTTACTTCAGTGCATCAAAACTCCTTTAAACTCTCCCCTCTAAGTTACTTTGTTGGATGACCTGCTATCTGCTTGTCTCCATGGAAATATTACTTTGCCTGGAATGTATCACAGTATGGCATTAACAAGTATATTTCCATGGAGACAAGCAGGAGACTTGACTGGCTAAGTTACAGGTCAGATCTACAGAGAGGCAAGCGCACTCACAGTAAGAATGCATTGCAATGTTTGTCAATGTATTTTTTCATAGCAAAAAACACTGTTGGCAGACCCTTCATCAGAAAAGCTGTGCACCTTTAAAGCCCAAGGTGCAATAAGTTCATAAGAACATCTGTTGTGATCACGAGTCGACTCTTCTGTCTCTGAGGCAGTATCACAGATAAAATACAACACTATTATTCACAGTACATCAGCCGCTCTGGGGGTCTTCAAATGCTTAGGATTCCAGCTGCAATAATGTGCAAGTTAACTGACTCCTACACATACTCTCCTCTCATACAATCAATGAAATCTACCTTCAAAACCCACTCTTCCTCCAGCAAAACCAAGGTCCTGGCTTCAGAGCTCAGTGTGGTACAGGGACAGAAATCTATACAATATATAAAAATAACCTTCACAAAACCAAACAGATTTTATGTCCTTTTATTCTATTTCTACTCCTGTTTGACTGAAGTGGTTTTGTTTCACATTTTAACCCAGTTGGGTCATTGTGTTCCATTCGTCATTCAAGAACTTAATTTGACACAATTCATTTTTAAATCAGAACAAATGTTTTTGCAATGGGCAAGACTATTATACTAGAAAGGAGACGAGATGGTTTCTGTCAAATAAGACTTATTCTCTTTTAGCGGAGTGATCTGTGAGGTGAGATTGGCCATTAAAGCCATGATACATAAACAACAAGGTTAATGCTGCTTGGTTTCTTGTTATAGACATTTTGTTCCTTTTTAAGTTGCTATTATGTCAAATAAAAAGGGCTTATCTCTATAAATCATGTGTTTAAATGTTTCACGCATTTTCAGCAATTTGCTAAAAGTGATCAAGATCAAAGAGGCTCAGTTAGACCAAGTGTCTAGACAGTCAGCAATTAAATCCCATTCTAAGTCCCAAGGAAATATTAAATGTGACTTAAAAGTGTATTAAATGTGACTCTTGGAAATTTGGAACCTATTCATTCTATCCATGTGTGTCAGATATTAAACCTTTTTAATATAAGTATGTAGTTTAGGCCATACATTTGGTTATATATGTAGGAAGAGTATTTACCAGCCAGACTGCATCAAATATAGATTTAAAATGGGACAGGTTGTGTATTATGCTGGAACATGGTGGGAAATTTAAGCTTATAGTGGTCACCCTTTTTTCAGAAGTAAAGATAAGTAAGATAAGTAAAATACTGTATGGTTGTAGAGGCTGTAGAGGGTTTTTTTCTGCTAAATAATGACTTTCAGCCAAAAAGTTCCTGAAGTGATTTAATGGAAATACAGCACAATATGTAATCACGTGCGGTGTAAAAATGTAGGTCTTATGATTTGTGTTCTGCATGGAGGCTAATCGCACGGCAGAGGAGAAACACATGTTCCAATCGCCCATGGCTTTTATGGCATGATATTTATTAAGTGAAATAAATATAGTGTTTGAGTAGATAACGTGACTGTGGGCTGAGTGGGTACTTTGTTCTCAGAGCTGCAGATCAAGTCCCTTGTTTCCTCTGCAATAGCCAGTACAGACAGATATACAGTATACTACTATATACCTTACTGTGTAGCTATAGAAGTTGTAAAGTTTCTTAATGACAAAAAGGCCACTTAACATGTTTACAGTATGGGAGCATGGTACACTTGCTCATATGTGGTGGTTATAGTCCTTTTCTGTGTCTTTTCCCAGTCTCTGTAACAGCGATGTCTGAAAAGACTCGTCACATGACTCAGGGATGAGCAGTTCCAGCAGCAGATCACAAATGCAGTAGAGCAGATGCCTACACAGAATCACAAGACACGATTAAATTATAAGTAGTATAAAGTATAAAACATGTAATTATGGTTAATAAATAATAATACATTAGTCTCCAAAGTTTTTCCAGACGCACAAAATCTCTTAACAATTTTATGCATTATTCATTTATTCCATACTTGGTGATGGTAAACTATTACTGTAGCCAAAACCTTTCTGCGTAAAGCGCGAGTACGACTGATTAGTCACTCAAAACTTTTATACTTGGCAAGATAGTTGAAATGTCTTGCCTAAGAACACAACAACAGTTTCTATTATAGCCACTGCTGACCCACTGTGGCACCCAGAATTCCCATTGGTCTCCCATTAGAGCACAAACTAGGCCCAGACCTGCTTGGCTTCTGAGATTAGAAGAGATTGGATATTGACAAAGTTATGTTCACAATAGTTGGAAATGTTGGAGTGGTAGATATTAAAAGCTGATCCTGGATTTGACTCAAGACATTATGTGTGTTTTTACACGTTTCCCCATATCTATAGACATTTTCCCTGGTTGCTCCAATTGATGTATGTTGCTCCAAGTAATGTGAGCACCAGTAAACTCTTGGTTTGTCTTTTAACGTGTCTTTTGCACATTAACACGCCTTCTCTTGTTCCTAACCTTTCTTACACTACTTGCACAATGTTTGTCCAATTATTAAAGTTAACAGAAACAAGTGCTGAGAGGATAAATTTGCTGTTTTTCCATGGAGGGGAATGACTTTTTTGGCAGAGATTGAAGTGACTGTGATCAGTGTTTGGAAATGTTTTGTGATGGTCAGTGAGAACAAGTCTCCACAGAAGTACACAGTGGAAGAGGGAAGCTGTTGAGAAACCTTAAAGTGCATAGGACCGCTTCTCATGTTTTTATAATTATCATATTGTTTGGTGGGATTGTATGCCTGATAAATATTTATTAGAGTTTTACATCAGTCAGCTGACAGTTTGTGGAACAAAACTGACAAGAAACGTTCACTAAAACAGGAAGTAGCACCGACGTCTAAAATGGAATACAGTACCTCTGTCATCAACACCAATTACCGACCCCCAGTTTAGTTTAAACTTCCACTTAACAAAATTACCACATTTAGTCTAATCAATGTGCAATTTAGATGTTTTGACTGTTGTTAGAATTATGGTAGCTAGGAAATGCCTCTATGTATGTCATATCTGCAGGCCAAGTGCAACCAGGAAGTAAAATGATCAACTTCACCAAAATAACTAGACAAAACTATGTGAGGCTAAATATAAATATAATGATGTTAAGTATGTTTTAGTGAAGAGCAGTCTAGCCTGTCATATGCACTTTAATTTGATTTCTCATGACCCCTGAGTAATAGCAGGAGTATTGTATTGTGTGGGACATGTGAACTCCCCATGATTGGTGTAATAGTTTAATGCTGTTATTTGTGTGGTTGGAGTTGAACTGCTGAGTTTAGCGTAGTCAGCGTTTGTTTATTGAGCGGTTTCATTGTTGACTCACTTGTTTATCTGATAGTCCTGTAAAGACTCCAGTACTGTCTCCAGACTCAGACAAAACTTCTCTGTCCCCAGCATATCCGTCACTAGCTCTGTGGAAGAAATACAAGACCAAATACAGCGAATGAACTAAGGCATAAAGTCATTATAGAGAAAAGGTTCTATCGGAAAAACTATAGATCTTCTATAGATCAATCAATTGTCATTGTCGAGTGAAGAAATGACCCTTTAAGACATTTAATGCAAGAAGGTTTTAGGTTCAAATCTGGGACTGACCATTACACAATCTCAAACCATCATAATGTCTCTGCTCTTTCCCCTTAGAAAACATAATGTGTTATTGATGACTCTAAATGTATGGATGTGGATTTATTATGATCCAAAAAGAAAGCTAAAAATGAACAATAAATCACCCGTACTGTAAGATAATGTGACATACGTGGAATGAGCTGCATGAGACACTCCAGGCATCTCTCTTTGGTCTCTTCTCTCTGAGCAGTGCTGCGCTCAGGACGAGGCTGAGCAGGTAATGTACCACCGGGCCACACCGCCTCCTGTAGAATCTGGAGGTAAATCACCCAGCAGGGGGCGCTGGTCAGGTGGGCCACCCCCACATCCAGCCACCTGGAACACAGCAGCCAATAATAACAAAAAATGAAATGAGAATTCACAGTATTGACAGAAGCCTTTCCAAATTTCCCATGGACCACCAAAGCACGAAACAAGGGAGGTCTTTGGGTGTGGAAATTGTGTTATGGGAAAGTAGTTCACAAAAAAACAACTGTAGGCTACCACAAACCATAACTCTTTTGTTTAAACTATACTTTTGTTCTGCTGGACCAAATATCCACATAAACAGTGAGAGAAGTATTCAGACCACTACAGGGCCGTGTACCTCTCTATGAAGGTGCCAAACAGCAGTCGGATGGTCTTCTGGATGTTCTCCGTGCACAGCCAGCTCCACTGGTCCTTCATCAGCAGACACAGAATACTCAAGGCCACATCTGCCACAGCTGTATCTGAAGCCACAAAAACACCCAAGGAAAATAACCTAGATATTTGCTGCCCACAAGTGGCTGAGTCATGTTACTACACTTGTTGAGAGCAGTACAAACCTGTGCTGGATTTCCCAGAAGCCTTTGTGTTTTTGCCAAACTGTTCACTCAATTCTTGGGCCCCACTACATATGCGCTGCTCTTCATCCTTCACAAAGTTTTCTAGGCCTGAGAGTGTCATTCCATTGAGCATCTAAAACAGAATAAATACTTAAATACTCTTCTGACATAAACATATTTTTATACAGTTGTGTGCTGACTTACAGGGCTGCTCACACTATAGCAGTACGTCACTTTAGGAGGCAGCTCAGAAATGTTCAGTGAGGTAGACATCCTATTTTGGAACATCCTCCTGTTGTGGACAAAAATACTGCAATATTAAGAATTCCACATCATAGTTATAAAAAGGTTATTTAAAAGGAAATGATCACCTGTACTTCCTGATCTCCGGCATTCTCCCGTCTGTATCTACGTCAGAGTCCTCAGTGGGACTCAAGTCTGGATAGGGAAAGGCAGTCTTTAAAGTGTCCAGTGCATTTTCCATCATCTTTATCAACCAGTCAGAAAGCACACAGACATACAAACTACAATAAGCATGAATTTGCATTGTTGGAAAGACCCTTGTGCACATTGAAAAAGGTGTGGTTTTTATTACCTTATCAATTCTTGATTTGCCGACAGGCCTCCTTCCAAAGTGAGCACAGGCATCAGAGTTGAGGCCAAGGAACTCCTGCATGTCCTCACTGTTGGCTGTCTCAGGCATACTGCTCAGTTGCTAGAAAACAAAATAAATCACACAAGAGCAAAGACACAACCCTTTTTGTTACTAGGATCTATGTTTGTACTTATGCATGTACTTTGAGAAAGGTATCGAGTTGGCATTTACGAGCTTCCACTTTCTCACTGTCTGAATTGCCAAATGAAATGTCCGGAAAGATCTTTTTGGGACCCTTGATATCTGAAAAAATATAAATGAAAGCATGATTTTTCAGACCATTACGTAAGTCACATTTATGAATTCAAATGTTTTACTTTTTAGTAATTTCTTCATTTCCGGCTTCTCCTCCAAGCGTGTTTGCAAGTTGAGGAACTCGCTGTATCTGCGGTTGACTGTGTGACTGGTTAAAGACTGCTGACCGCCACCATTTTCAGATTCATTTATTGTATCAAACTATAAAACAAAACAAAATGTTTGAATTTTTAAAGGAATGCTACACATGAAAATATTTGTATTTAGACTTATGTAAAAACTACATTTTATATCACCTTTATAGTATAGACAGTAAAGAGATGAGTGCTTGTGCCACGCTGCTCTTTGGCTGTAATAGTGCCACTTATATGGACATTATGGATATTCACAGGTGCTGGAGAGTGGTTCAGACTGTCCATTGATAGATCAAACTTTCTCTGAGGTGACTTGTCCTGAGACATGCCTGCTGGCCACAAGGATTCTTCTGGAACAACTTGTTTAGGCCCAAGACTTTTTAGAGTTGCAAAACATCCAAATGGCTCATCTTTGTCTAAAGTAATCACTTTGCAGAAGTTAGTAGATGGGCCACAATCACAAAAACGCCCTTTTAAATCATAATCTGAATCTGATGGTAAAAGGGAGGTCATGGAGGGCACTTTGCACTGTGGTATAGTGGAGTATTTAACTGTACTTAGTGAACAGCACGTCACATTGTATTGTGCAATTGTACTTTCCAGGTGACTGTCTGTTTTGTCACTAAACACTTCGCTGACCATGGAGCTTTGAGGTGAATCCTCAGAAGGTGTTTTAGGACTTAGCTGCCCCTCAGAATCAGACAAACTTGAAGTGACTGGTCCTGGGGGGTCTGAAGATGACAGTGAGCGGCAGGTGGTCCAGGACTCCTGC
>JACN01143632.1:0-12080 GCA_000787155.1 Scartelaos histophorus | reverse complement strand
AATTGAAAATCTTTTTAGGTACAAGGATGAAAATGTTGGTGTGTGAAGGTGCTACTTTAAGGGGTGCACCTTATGTCCCTATGGGGGGAAATGCATTTTGAGAAAGCAGCTTTTGAACTTAAAATGAAATTAAAATATTTCTGTAAAGGCAGGTTGATTAAATAAAATATTCAAACATCTTTCGGTGCAGAGTGGATAATTGTTTTGTTTTGTTTCCAGTCAAAACTGATCAAAAAGTAGCCTCCTCTGAAAATTGGTACTCCAAATATCCTTACAAAAGTATACTTACAAGTTCTATGATCAGTATTACAAATTTCTCTATAAATGTACTGCCTATATTTCACTATATCCTGAATGGAGCTCGTACATTACCTCTTTGACATCACTTTATAAGACCTGCAAACAAAAGCCCTATTCAGCTTCACACAATATGCACAGTTTAATGGCTCCTATTGAGACTCGGTGGAGCAATGTACCATATATAGTCCTTTCATTCGTGGCACTCTTAAGTTGTGGAGTGATTCAAAGTATTTCTGAAAGCCGGTGCACAAAGGGATTTCAAGATGCTGCAGTTTTGTATAAAAATCTTTAAATGACAGAGGCTCAAGTTTGAAATAGTGAGTTTTTCACAAGGATCACATCACTCCCTCTATAGCAATGAATTATTAACACAAATCAAGAGCAGATGGATCTATTATTCAAGAAGGCTGCTAATATTAGGCTCAAATCTCATAATGTAGAGAGGAGAAATTCGAAAATCAGCACCTTCAATTACAAAAGTGATTGGGGGCAAATACCTTAATGTTTTAAATGTATTAATCTTCTAAATATTATCTATTATTATCCAACAATTTTTGATCGCTAAAAATTTAGGTTTTGTGTTGAAGAAAGATTTTTGCTCTACTTTTTAGATCCTTAATTGTGTAAATGGCTGTTATTGCGATAGGCTTGTGCAGTAATGCTGTTAAATGTGAATAATTGTATAGTTCAAGTAACAGATATAAATGAAAATCCATAGACTGTGGAAAAACACAATATTTTCTCATTTTATTCTAACTTTTTGCAAATGTGTTTTAATTCTTTACTCTATAACCATCTCAGTGTCTTTTGTTTCAACACAGATATTGTAAAAACAGCTCTGATTAGATTATTCCACTCTAAAGTATTCTTATCATGCAATCGAGGAAGTGCTCTGTTAGAATGCTAGTAATACTCTGCTCATGTAAACTAATTGTAGTGAATATTTAGATGCTTTATATTGGAAATCATCAAGGAATAACTTTAAAACTATTGCAAACTGATACAAATACAGTGCCTTAATCTAGTCTAATTGTTCTAAATTAAATATTCATCATTTCATACATTTCTTTTTATTCATTTTGTTCTTAAGATGTGTTGCTTTTGTCAGTTTGGAGGTATAGTCTTTACCCCTCCATTTTTAGACCTACTTTATGTTGTATTGTGGATGAGAATTATGTTTTTTATTGGCAGTTTACCATCCCTATATATAGTTTATTTAATTTTAATAAAGTTTAGAGGCTTATAATTTCAACATTATTTGGATGGATCTTTACCCAGTGTGAGTGACCCATATGAAGTAACTGATAACATGGGCTTTCCAATGAGCTGGTCTTATGGTCTCTTTGCACAACAAACATACCTTAGCCCCTTTAGCATTAGCACTTGTGTTTGAGAATAGGATTTCCCCATTTTCCCGACATGATTACATCCGCTGTGTTTGACCTGTAATTACAATGAGCTCCTTGTGAAAACCAGATTACTCTTGTGTTATTTCTGCCGCAGTGATAAGCCCAACTGTTGTCTTTGGTAATGACGCTTTGAAGGTAATTAAATATTGACTGCAAGGAAAGTAAGGGAGGGTGTGAAGACTAAGATACTGCTTCTGCGTTCTGGCAAAACCACAGTATAAATTAAATTATAGTATGACATTTTCTGATCTATGTTATAATGTTGTTTCCCCATCACAAACACACTAAGAGTTGTGTTTTGTTTCATTCACTCTTCATTTACACACAAATCCTGCTTTTTAGGCTGAGTTCTTCTCACAAACTGAAAACACTCCACCTCGAGATGGCCTGTGGTAATACAGGAAGTGCTCCACTGTGTTTTTAAACTCCATACACCTTCACGAGAATCTTTTAGATCATTTCAGCCATGGAATCCTCAATCTCTACTGAACAAAAAGTAAAATGTAGATGACTTGAAAATTAGAGCTTCATGACATCCCAAGGTGGAACAGAGCGTTTTGAGCTTTTGAAATATATACAAAGTAATAAAAAATGGTTTCTCAAGCATGTGAATGAAACAAAACACAACTCTAGGAATGTTTTTGAGGAAGTAGCAACATTATTAAACAGCTTAAAGTTCACAATTTTGCACAATATGGGATCTTTAAAATGTGGATAGATTCAGACCAGGTCAATGGATTACAAATGTGTTATATTTGCTGGTTAATAGTTACTTTTTATTGTTAGTTTGTATATACAGTGAAATGAAACCTTTTTTTTTTTTGCTTTTATTACAGTCTTAGTGGTCTTCTTTTAATATGTACCCCTCAGATTACAATACAAAAATTGCCCTAAAGTTGTTTTATTGGTAGTTTTCAGATCAGAATGATGGCATACATAGAGTGACCAGACGTCCCTGTTTAGGACTGCCCCACTTTTGAGCCCTGGTCCCATGTTCCAGCATATTTGTCCCAGTTTTAGATAAGTCCCACGAGTCGCTATTTTTGATCCATTTGATAACCTTGACAGGGGCAATATTTTGTCATTTGTTTAGCTAAAATACAGAAAACCATGCTTGAAAATTACCATACGGCTAAAATGCACCAACAGAAGTACCTCAGATTAACCCATAAGTGAGTTGAGAATGGACAATGTTAGATGCTCTTTTCATAATTTTATTTATACCAACCAACCCAACCCGGGTATGACCCAGTTTTTCATTTTCAAGATCTTGTCACCTCAGTCATACTTTCAGATGGAGCAAGAGCCAACCAACCCAACCCGGGTATGACCCAGTCATACTTTCAGATGGAGCATGAGCCAGATTTCCCTGTTAATAACATTGTACTTAACTATGAAATATTTTAAGATTTAATTCACAAACCTTTACTGCCTAGATCCATTCAAATCTGACATTATAACAGCCCCAGCCCCACCTGTTTTAAATATTATTGGACTATTTAATATTATGATGTCTACTGAAACTCAGCTATGGCAAATAATGTCAGTATAGATTACATTTAGTGAGAATTAGGTTAGTTGGAAGTATTTGTTGAGTATATTACATAACAACATTCTTTCTTATAACATATGGAGGAGTTACGTCACAGTTGTTTCATTGTTTGAGATTAGTTACAGATTATATGGTGTAAAAATTGCATGTATGGGAGCAAACATAAACACCTTTGAACAAGAAGCTTTTGAACAAAGCAGAGCTGTATGTTCTCATGCTCCAAGCAATATTTGGAACATTCTAGACAAAGCAACAAGATTTACACGGAGACAAGCAACTGCGGAGAACGTCAGCATAATCAGGCCAAGTTACAAGTCAAGTCTATGGAAAAGTCAGGTCTTTTTGCTGTATTTTGTGCAATAAAACATCATGAAAAACAGCTTTTATTTTTGTCTGAAATGTTACACAGCAGGTCTTTAATTAGCTTACAATATCAGCAACATACAGGACAAACTTGTGGTCTCTTCATGTCATTCCCAATTAGCTGGATGAAATAAGGGACATCGGGAGGGCATCCGGCATGAGATCATTTGTTCACCCAGGAAGAATGAATTAGAGAGAATACATATTATATAACAACTTTTAAACCCACTATAAACGTGTGATGTGAAAATGCAGCTCAAGCATGACTTAATGTGCCTGTGTCTTTTAAATAGCTTTAATGACACCTGTAGATCATCCTTTTATAAGGTGCACATTTTAAATCATATCTATATATCATCATATCATATCTAAAATTACTTCATGTTAGATCATTTTGGGAGCTGATGTTGCTGTTATCACAATTGCTCATCACAACTGTGAGCAGCAGATTTTAAAAACCAAAATGACTAACCAGCACTGCCCAATCACTGATTAAAAAAATGAAATTGGAGAGTGAAAAAAGTACAAAGCAGTAGGCGTATGGTGGTGAAAACTGAGGTTGATCCATATTATGACATTGTGAAAATTAGCAATTAAAGATTACTCAAACATGCACAAATCACTCCAAATACAATTCGAGAGAGTAAATGAAGGAGAAACAAGTGTAAGTTAAAAGCTTTAAAAAGTCGGCTTTGCAAAGGTCTGTTTTAAATGTAAAAATATGATGAGTAACTGTTGGCTTCACCCTCTGGGCCCTTAGTCTTACCTCTCTTGTACTATGTGTCTAACCTTGACAGTGAAGGCTCAGCTCCAGTGCCTGCAAGCTCCACTGTGCTATCTTTAGCAGAGTGCCCAAGCTTTCACAGTGCTCTCCTCTCCTCTCCCTTGCAAACTCACTCATGCATGCTTTTTACTCAGCTGAAATCCACGCATGCACAGTTGTAGCGTGCATATGCGTGCCTGCTGCAAGAACTGTTACCGGGCAGATTAGATGGGGCAACCTACTTCTGGATCTAGCACATGTTTAGATCTGAGAGCAGAAAGCAGAAAGCAGCGCTGTCTCCCACTCTGCCTCAAGCACAGCAGAGCCATGGGACCACCGACCAAAGCAGCTGGACTCTGATTGGATGATATTACAGCAAATCAAATCACTCAACATGGCCAGTAATTATCAATGATTTATAAAGAAAATGTGAATACTAATATTACTGAAGTTGTTTGTGCAATATAGACCACCATTTTTCACCTTTTCGCGCTTCATTAGGCCTGTGACGCTGTGAGTTCACATCAGCAGTGAACACATGTTTACATTAAGGCTAATAGGATTCTCAGTTGTCTATTTGTTCAGTGATTCTGTTAAATGACCCAACCACAAATTAAGCAGTTACACTATTTGCAAACACAATTGTACATGCAATTTGCTCTGAAACATGTTTTTGTAATGGATTGATTGTCCATTGTCAGTTTGCAAAAGCTTTGATGATTATTAAATTGCAACATTTAGTAGCAGATGGAAACGTATCTATGGAAATGCATTGCCATAATTAGGTGTATTTTTCTCTATTTTACACCTATTTTTGCTTGGTGGTAAGACTTTATAATAACTACATCTTTATTAGCCATAATAAATAATTAACTTAGTGTCCATATATGGCTTTTTTCTGTTCTATGTTCTAATGTTTAAAAAATATACATAATTAACACACATATTCTGCTTATTTAGGCTGAGTTCTTTGGCTTTTGTTCTGTGATGTCATGTGGTGATCGAGGGAGTTCTCCACTGTGTTTTTGAAATCCATACACCTTCACTACAATCATTTAGTTCATTTCTGCCCTGAAACTGCCATTAGCTACTAAACAAAAGGTAAAATGAGCTAAAGGATTAGTCAAACATATGTGAATGAAACAAGCGAACAAGAGTCAGTTTTGTATAGAGGAAATAAATATATATAGAAAAAAATAAATAAAAATTAAGTTGCCGTGTAAATGGATATTCTGAAATTTCTCAAACTCTAAGGAAAAAAATTAGGAAACAAGAATTATTTAAAAAAAAAAAAAAAGAGTAATGCAGAAGCTGTTCTAATTGTGTAGTGTGGGAAAGAGGAAGTGATCAGAGCAGGATCAGGTTATGTCACCTTGTAAATCCCATTAAAGACGTCTGTACCGAGCTCAGGTCAGTTCCCAGGAGGCTCTGGTGTTTAGAGACAAGCATAAGACTAAATATACTTTCAATTTCACACCAATATTTGCAAATTTTGGTTCATATTTTGGGATTAGGTTCACCAATGTTGCTTTCATAGACAAAAAATCATAGATTCTAACCACTGCATTAAGTTTTGGAGAGTGTTTGATTCGTTTCTCTAGCCATCACAGTTTTCTCAAAGTTAGTTCAACCATTTCACAGTTTTCCTACTTTTAATAAACACACAGTTGGTATAAACATCGCCTACTAATCTGAAGGTTTACAGTTCTATCCTTGCTTTATAATGCAGTTTGAGTTCACACTGAGATTCACTTGATACAAAACTATCTTATCATTTTCTCTATTTGCAGTATTGAAGTAATCCATAAACATTTTCTCACTCAAATTTTACCGTAGTAGCAGTATTCAGTCTAGCTGTCAGCTGAAAGGATACAAAGCCATATTGCTATAGGAGAATGATTAAGTTCAACACGTATGGATTTCTTTGTTCTTTGTATACAAGTGAGAAAGAAAAAAGAGAAAATAGGTCAAACAGTTGTCATTGTGAAGTTTAGAAAAGCAAACTCAAAAGATGACTCAAAAAGAAATCTGAGCATGAAGCACTCACACAATTTAAGTCATAAAACTGATGCAAAAGTCTGTAAAAATGGTACAAAACAGCACAAAATATGCAAAAAGTTAAATTGCAAAATCAGTCAACCGGCATTTTAAAAAGTAATCAAAGGCTTGCAGTTTATTCTTTATGTTTTGCTGGTGTCAAATGTATTTTTGTGCTATCCAGTTTCTCTTTTTCACACATTTCCCCGCTGTTTCTTTGCTGATAAGAAGGGTCTAAGAGGGGGGATGTTTTGGCATGTGAATCTTTCTATTTCCTATCACTGTTAGGGTTGTCTGGTTAGATTTTTATTAACCAATGACCGTTTAAGTATTTAATTTTTAAACTTTCTGTTGGTTGTATCAACAATTTTGTTAGTCATGCGTGGTGACTTTGGGTTGTGATTTTGTGCTTTGAAAAACACATTTTTAAAGCTGGTAACAATAACGTTTTTATCTCCTTATACTCTGTAATACTGAAAATCTCATGTTCAACTCTTGGTCACTTCTGGATCCAACCAACTCAAATCACAAAGAGGCAAAAGTGCAGCATTTTATATGACAGAATGTATTTTTCACTGCACTACTCCTTCTATAACGCGAGCGCTGCCCAGTACTAGTGATGTGGACTTGTATCCCTGACATCTCTCTGCATTGCTCCATCTGATATTCACCAGAGTCTCATTTTGTGTTCTCCGAGCTCAGACCTCCAGGCCACGCTCCAGGAACTTGATACGCCGTCTCCCTCTGTCCTTCTGCTTCACCTTTTCACCAGTGGTCCCCTGACACCCCTCTCCGAGCAGCAGGCGGTGAGAGGCCTGCTGTAGGTTGTTATGCTGCTGTTGTCACAAAGGCTTGGTGCAGTTAAAGGTGCACTGCACAGTTTATGTTATTCTTTTCCCTGGAATGTTCCACGTTATGACATTAAACATATGCATCTTCAATACGGGTGTTTCTACGGCTTAAAAATACATTAATTCCTTCAGTGAATAGAGGCGACTCTCCATAGATCTGAAGTGTAATGCGTAGTTTTGTAACCTGCTTGTGATAGGTTTAATCCATACTGTAGAACAATTTAAAGAAAGCATAACCATTTTCTTAAATTTACAGTCATCAAAGCGACTATTTAAGACGCAACTTTTTTGGTGGGTCCATGATTTGCTTATATCATGGAAAGGCTTTTGCTTTTGTTCATTCCATCATCTACATTACATTTATGCAGGAATTGAGATTGTCGTCACATCTTATCAGAATTTAATTTGCACCAATAGAGACTTTAATACTAATGCTAAAAACAAAGTTCAACAGTTACTGCCCACCCTCCAGTTCTGAAACTAAATTTCTCATTATTTTTTCCCATAGACTTTAAAATCATATTAAAATCTTGCTCAGGGCTAATCAGCTATGTGGTAACTAATGAACACAAGACTCATAACTTCATTTTAAATCTGTTTCTGAAACATTATAGACGGCCAAGTTATTAGAGCATTTCACTGAATCTGAAAATATACCCATCACAGTTAATAATTTAAAGAAAATCACGCACCTCAATCACAAACCTTATTATATATAGACTAATATACAGTCGCATTATGCTGCTCAGTCGATGGAGGAGTTCAAATCCTGTCTTTCATTACAACAGCACTTTGCCCTTGACAGAATGACAGCTTATTTAGTCACTCATTTAACGCCTGCAGCTTATTCCTTCACACTTTCACGTTCAGATTTAGTCACAAATGAAAAACTGATTTTAAAAGCCTGTACCTGATTTCTCCCCATGTATTTCAGCACAGATGTATTGAGATGAAAATAAAACCACTGTGCGCTGCCTGCATCTAATTATAAAGCGCTGTATTCTTTGATAATCAGGAAGTGCACTGCTAACATGCTAATTGCCAATCTTTATAGTCACTCTTGAGTTGCAAGTTGTAAAACGTGCTCATAAACTCATCAGGGTGAATAATTATTATGCTGAGAATGCATAAGATAAGTGGACCAGGGGGAGTTTGACGTCATCCAAAGCTTTCGACTCCAGTCAAATGAAGCTCAAATTTGGAGCTGAGTTTCATATTAGGAATAGGAATTGATCTGTAAACAAAAATGTGAAATAAAAACACCAAGCTCATGTAGAGCGGGTTAATACAAACATTTTTAAAACCAAAATGAGGAGCCTGAAAGCTGCAATTACACAGAGGTGATGTTTTTTCAATGCAAAATGAAAAAAACATCTATGCTACATCCATGTCTGTGAGAATAATGCACGATACAGTTGCAATGTGTTCTCCAGGTACAGCATTTACAGAGCAAAATGTTTTTTGCTTGGTTTCAGATCACTGGATTCACAACTGTTTCTGCATATTTTTGGAGGCTCACGTGTCCAAAACGCTATAAACTATTCCACATTTACTTTCATAGTTCTTCTTGCTTCTTGCGATCGTAACGACAGCGGGAGAGCAAAAAAAAAAAAGAAACGTTATAGGCCCTCCCCCGGTGCGGCTCTCCTTGCAGTTCCCAGTGTCATTAAAAATAAATAAATAAAATGGCCGGCTTAATGGAGTGTGACAGGAAAACTCAAAGCCTGGATCCTAGGGTTTCTCCACATTGCACCATTTGTAGGAAACAGACAAGAGTTGCACCATCCTGAAATGTTTCTTCCGACCATTCAAAATAATGACAAATTCAATCTATTTCTGACATTTTATTAGTGCTCTATTGATGAAGCTGCAAAACCTACCAACCAGATCAATATACAAACGAGCAAAGGCAAATATTCTGTTCATTACCGGTAATTGATCTGGTGATGAGCAAACCTAAATGTGTAGTTTTAATAAGCTTCATCTTAATTCATCAATATTTTCAAGTCAAGTCATTTTAACCTATTCTATTATGCATTATTTTGCATTTAAATAAAGATGTCCCGATCTTAACTCACACCTTTTCCACTTTACGTCCACTATATTTATTGAGCCACACATCTTCGGCGTATCACACAATGGTCGACAGTTTGACCTTTTCACAGTTAATTTCTTAATGGTATGCAGCCACACATAAGGGCAGCGTGGCAGGGCGCTAGCATATCTCCTGTCTAGACCAGAGTTAAGGCTATTTATGATTAGCATCGTGGTGGAGGGAGATTTCTGGCCACAACCCCAGTTTTTGACCTACATGGTTGAAGACTGCAAATAGGATTAAAGCAGCAGGAACTTGGAGCTTAGTTTTCAACAATGGGGTCAGGAGAGAAATAAGAAGTACTAAGAAGCACCGAGGAACAGACCATCAAAAGATAATATTGAGAATACAGTAGATGTGTAAATGTCGATAGCCATAGAGATGCATGATAACTAGGGGTGTAACAATAACCCAAATATCATGATATCGTATCGTCAAAAATCTCACAATAATAATATCGTGAGCGATGACAATATATCGAATCACAAGTCTCTTTGCTTAAATTCGATGTAGGAATAGTAAAAAAAAAAAAGGGAGGGAACTACATAGACCATGATCCTTTGCTATTTCAGTGCAGCTTAAGTGAAGAAATAACTGTTATTCAGCATTTTTAAATATTATTTTATATTATAACAGTGCCAAAGGTAAAAAAGTACCAAAATAAAAAAGTTAAAAGCTGCATGTTCACAATATTGTAGGCCTCCCAAAAAATATCGTAATAAATATTGTACCGTGAGATGCATATGGAGAAAATATCGTATTGAGAGATTCAGATTTCGTTACATCCCTAATGTTTAGTTGTTATTTGAATTTTGCACTTCAGTTTCAAAGGTTTTTCAATAAATGTTGCACCAAATGACTGGTCAAAGTATTTTATAATCTTGTCTTATTATGTATAATATCGTAATATCTTGATCCTTCCCACAATATCATGAGCTTTCCCACCATATTGCATTAAATATTGTACAGCGAGGTTCATACCATGACGATATGATATCATAAGACTTATATATATCGTTACACCCTAACTTTATCAATATGGGAGGTCCTACATGACCTAAAATTGACTTTTGTGAGCTTTAAACCACATTATACTGTTGTTACCTCCTCAAAAACATACGTGGAGTTGTGTTTTGTTTAATTCACACATGTTTGAGTTGTCCTTTCTTCTTCGTGTGTCTTCATCTCCAAAGAAGAAATTCAATTCTGCCAACTGGAAGAAAAAAAAAAATGGTTTTGATGATGAAATAACATTATAACACAGATCAGCGTGATATGAGCCCTTTGAAGAAGACTAACAGAAAGATGTTAGTTGTATGTAAAGGTTTCAAATATTGCAGCTACAAGGTGTCTGTTATGGGATAAAACATTTACTCTAAAACCAGAAGATAACTCATCAGTAATTTATCTTCATTACTGACAAATAGAAAGAATGTCTTTTCGGGCTTAAAATGTAAAACTTGTCATTTCATTGTGCCCATAAAAATCATATTTTTTCTTGACATTGTTCTAAATGAGCTGCATTCTAACTATTTGCCTCTAACTATTTTTTGCCAGAACCATGGAGTGAGAATGCCCCAGCTTATCTAATTTCCCTGAACAGTAACACTATTGGTGGAAGAACAATACACTTGAAAACAAACATGGTGATAGCTGTAATAGGGGATGGCAGGAAGAACAGAGCGTCCACTGTGCACCCCTCATTTGGAAGAGGAAGTCCCAAATACCAAATCCCATCCGCATGGGCTCCTCTGCACAGCGCTGGTCCTGCCCCAACAATAGCTCTCTGAAATTACTGTAGTAAAGTTACACAAGTTGTAGAGACATTAAAAAGAAGACGTGCTCGGTGTTTTGTTTTTTTTTGTCACGATACAAAAATTTCAAAGTCTATTTCGATACTAAGGAAAGGGCTCCAGACTCAATAACAAAACTGATACCATTATGATAATTAAAGACACTCATAATACCTTCTTTTATATTATCATGTCGCCTTATATCTGTGTTATTTCTGGTAGATCCATGGGCGTATACTAGTCTATGTGCTCTTATTCTCAAGCTCATTCTAAAGCTATTAAAGAAAAGCTCATTTCTGTCCTGTATATGTGACTTTTTAATACCGATACCTGCTCAAAAGAGTATTTAGTTTCAGTACCTGTTTTAGCATTGATTAGCATCTGATTTTCTGTACTTTTGACAACTCAATTAGAGACAAGATATTGAAATGAAATGAAAACATGGATTATTGCAAAGGATTGTATGTTAATCTTGGCATTTTGGACACAATCATTGTAAATAATACTGTAGGAGGCAACATTTGAATCAAAAAACAGATTGGAGTTCAGGTGAGGGCAGCACTGTGAGAAAAGGATAAGAAAAGTGCACTATTTTTATCTTTCCAGGCTTAACATCACTTTAGTTTTGTGTGTATGTATGCGGAATTGCTTTTACCTGTTTTCCTTTATCTTATATATTCAATCTCTGCATTTTTACTGTGGCGTGAGATGTTATGAAATTGTTTTACACCCACACAGTCATTTCATTTGCCCAAAGACTGGTGTTGTAGATGTTGTCGATGCACTGATAACGGTCACTCACCGCTGTAGCCACGAGCTCCGGGGCTCACGTGCATCTTCGCATCTCCCTCCCACGTGTCGCATTTCTCTGCATCTACAAGGTGCAGCTGAACTGTAACAGCACCAGTCCTCACAGC
>JACN01129762.1:0-14741 GCA_000787155.1 Scartelaos histophorus | reverse complement strand
GCTATAAATGCACCTGTAATTGAATAAGCAGTTTTAATTATACTGTGCAACATTCTAGGCAGATGCAATATCCATAGAAATGAGCAGGCGACAAAGCTCCAACCAAAAAGTTACACATTGCACCTGTAATATAAAATTAACTCTCCTCTTTTGGTTCTCTTTCCTTTCAAAAAAATAAATAAATCATACAACTCACTAATATTTTCACATATATTTGTATTTTTTCTTCTAGGTGAATGATTGGTCAACTTGGCGCTACAGCTACGACTTGAACGGAAACCTCCACCTGCTCAACCCCGGAAACACCGCTCGGATCTTACCTCTTCGCTACGACCTCCGCGACCGCATCACGCGCCTGGGGGACGTGCAGTACAAACTGGACGAGGACGGTTACCTGAGCCAGCGGGGGTCCGACGTTTTCGACTATAACTCTAAGGGCCAGCTGCTGAGGGCCTATAATAGGGGGCCCGGAGGGTGGAGCGTGGTGTACCACTATGACGGGCTGGGGCGAAGGGTGTCCACGCGAAACAGTATGGGACAGCACCTGCAGTTCTTCTATGCCGATCTGAACCATCCCACCAGAGTCACCCACATCTTCAACCATTCGAGCTCAGACATCTCATCGCTGTACTATGATCTACAGGTGAGGACTGTTACTCTTTCTACAATGTTGTATCTCATCAAAAACATGCCAAGAAAATCATCCAGAAATCATCCATACATGTTTCAGCAGCTTATTTATCTCTTCCGGGCCCTGTATGAACCCTCCTTCATTCAGTAAATAAAATGTTAAATAACTTTTGGGTCCAAACTTTCTATTTCTATGACTTTTTTTTCAACAGGGCCACCTCTTTGCGATGGAAGTGAGCAGTGGAGAGGAATACTACATCGCTTCGGACAACACCGGCACTCCACTGGCCGTCTTCAGCAGCAACGGTCAAATGATCAAACAGGTAATCAATAAACCTCAATGACAGTGTCCCATTGAGTCTAACACGCAATAACAACCGATTCAAAAAGAGAAAAAGCCTCCTCCGCCTGTCTTGATGCCATAGTGTCCTTTCAGAAGACAGTAAATCCTTATCTGCCCCGAGGAAACGGCTCTGACACCGACCGCAAGCGTGACCTTTAGACTGGGAAAAAGTTTTAGTGAGGGGTGAAGAATGAGGTGAACTAAGGATGGTTTAAATTACACTGATGTTTTTGTTATAATGTTGTTTCCTCATCAAAAATATACCTAGAGTTGTGTATTTTTTCATTCACACACGTTTAACTCACAAGCCTGCATATTCAAACTGAGTTATTCTGACAAACCGAGGCAGTCTGTGATGTTATGCGGTAATACATGTACTAAGTGTTCCAGTGCTCCCCCACTAGAATCATTTGGATCATTTCAGCCCTGCCAATTTCTACTGAACTACACTGTGCACACAATCATTAAACAATTGGTTATTTTATCCATATCATGATTTTTTTGTATATTCTCCAACTCCAAGCTGTATAAACTTGATTTAAGCGCATATGGTGATGTGTATTTGTCTAACAAGGGAAGGTGTGGCCTAAGGAGACCGACACCCTATAGCAAGGTGTGCAGAATTATCAGGGAGCTTCTTTTCCCCAGGCAAAATGGGCCAAAAAAGAGATTTAACAGAAGGATGCAGCACTCTTGACATTGCAAAGAAATTGAGGCATGATCACAGAACCATCAAATGTTTTGTTGCAAATAGTCAACAGTATCGCAAGAAACATATTGAATAAGACGTAAATTAACTGCAAGAGATTTGAGAAGAATCAAATATGAAGCTCCAGGAACCCATTATCCTCCAGCGCTGCCGTACTCTAGAAGTGCAGCCTACCTGGAGCACTCAGAAGCACAAGTGTTCAGTGTTCAGAGACCAAGGCCAAGGTAAGGAAGGCTGAAACCCGACCAGCACTGAACAAGAAACAAGCTGAAATGTCAAGACTGGGCCAAAAAATATGTGAAGACAGATTTTTCAAAGGTTTTATGGACTGATGAGATGAGAGTGACTCTTGACAGACCAGATGGATGGGCCTGTGGATCAGTAATGGGCACAGAGCTCCACTTTGACTCAGACGCCAGCACTGTGGAGGTGGAGTACTGGTATGGGCTGGTTTTATTAAAGATGAGCTTGTTGGACCTTTTCAGGTTGAAGATGGTCTCTAGAACCTACTGCCAGCTTTTAGAAGATGCTTTCTTTAAGCAGCGGCACAGGAAAAAGTCTGCATCTTTCAGGACGACCATGATTTCTTATGGCGAACAATGCTCCATCACATGCCTCGCAGTACTCCACTGCATGGCTAGCCAGTAAACATCCTGAGGGTGAAAAAGTAATGTCATGGCCTCCTTCCTCAGCTGACCTAAACCCTATTGAAAATTTGTGGGCACTTCTTTAACGGGAGATTTACGGTGAAGGAAAACAGTATACTTCTCTGAACAGTGTCTGGAGGCTGTGGTTGCACAAACAGTTGATCATCAACAGATCAAGAAACTGACAGACTCTATGAATGGAAGGCTTATGACCATTATAGAGAAGAAGGGTGGCTATATTAGTCACAGATTTATTTATTTTTTAATGCCAATAATGTTTATTTGTAAATGTTGACTTGTTTACTGTTCTGACAGATGAAAATAAACAAGTGAGAATGGAAAATGTTAATTTTTCATTCATTTGTGTTGTCAATCAGTTCAGTTGTTCTTAAATATTCAGATTTGAGACTTATTAACATTTTGGATTGCCCCAGAGCACTTGTTCAATTATAAAATTAATGCTCATAAATAAAACTTGTCTAATATTTATGCACACAGTGTAAAGTAGTGTAATGTAACAAGCTAATAATACGGGATTACTGAAACATGTGAATGAAACAAAACACAACTCAAGGTATGATTTTAATGAGGTAACACTATTCTAACATGGATTACATTTCACAAGTGTCAAATTTGTGTAATATAGGACCTTTAATGCCATCCTGTTGAACATCCCAGACAAATCAATAACATCTCTATGAAGACAAATAGTTGCCGTACCCTCTTCTACAAAAGTTACATAGTTAATGTGCAAAAGTTACCTGCTGGACACGTTCTTGGTTCAAAGCCTTTTCTTAAAAACCTTTTACACTGCTTTGTATGTAAGACAATTTTCTTTAAACCAACCTCTGTACTTTTGTGTCCCAGGTGCAGTACACAGCCTATGGGGAGGTCTACCTGGACTCTAACCCGGAGTTCCAGCTGGTGGTGGGCTTCCATGGGGGCCTGTATGATCCTTTGACCAAACTGGTTCACTTCACACAAAGGGACTACGACGTTTTGGCCGGACGCTGGACCTCCCCGGACTACAGCATCTGGCCCAAGATCGGCAAAGACCCGTCTCCCTTCAACCTGTACATGTTTAAGAACAACAACCCACTCAGCGACATGTTGGATGTCAAGAATTACGTCACAGGTATGTAAAGTAAATAAAGAAAACAATCTAAAAAAAGATAATGACACTTTTTACACATTTTGACATGTAGCCTGGCTGTATTTTAATATTAAGAACAAGTTCACATACTAATTGGATCCAGCTATTTCAGTATGGATACCAATATCAGTACTTTGACTTTAAGTATCTGCTAATACCTCATATAAACCAATATCAGTGTAGGAAATGGCACATATTTCCTTAAAACACTGTTAACTCATTACATAAAAAATCAAACTGTGTTATGTAACCGGTATTTATATTTCAAATCACTACTGAACAGCTTTGTATGAAAAAAAGTTCAAAAATGATGATATGTTCAAAGATAAAATCAACCTCTAAATTGTTTTATTACATTCAATTAAAAGCCCAACTAGGAAATCCCTACTTGGAGTCTTCAATAAGAAAAAAAACAACCTATAGGCTAAGATGCAACACTTCAAACTGACCAATTTTATTATAATTTTATCTATATCATTATGCACACAAATATTGAGTCTTGAACTATTTTCAAACTTTATACTCATAACACAAGTTACATAAAATTATTAAAACAAAACATTAAAACATGTTGACTGTACTCTGTTCTCTCACTTACCTCACTGCTTATTAATGAAGAACAAATATTATGAATGAGTTAGTTAGAGTTTGAATCCTTTGTGAGTGACAGATTTACTTAGAGCAGCTGTGTCCCTTTTCGGTGTGATATAAATAGCGTTTGGCGTGTGTTTAACTCTCTCTTTCCCCTCTCTCTGCTGCCTGCCGCTGTAGATGTGAAGAGCTGGCTCGTCATGTTTGGTTTCCAGCTCAGTAACATAATCCCCGGGTTCCCTCGACACACGCTCTACTTCGTGGAGCCGCCGTTTGAACTATTGGCGACGCAACACTGTGAGAATGGACAGGTACGACCGCCAGGATCTCCATATGCATGCTCCATTCAGCTGTACATAAGGAAGTTCACTGTAGGCATTTTACTTTCTGACATGATTTTGTAACTATAATACATAATTCATATTCATACTACTGTATAATCCACATAATTCATTTTAGTATATTTAATATTTTTAACACACACATTTAGTTATATTTTATTTCTGTAAGTATTGTATTGGTAATTATTGGTAGTATTCCCTCAAATGTTATTGGACTGAAATGTATTGGGGCAAAGTAAATTACAAACCTTGCCCAATATTATAAAATACAACCAAAATTCACAAAAATATTTTTGGTCTTCAACACAAACTTGACTTCTTTTTTCCAACCCAATGTGCACACAACTTTTCCGCTCAGTTTTTTCTATATAGAAGAATGTTGTTGAATTATATACAGTTCTAGTCATTAATATAAAAGCATGTGTTGCACAATTCAAAAAAAATATCAAAACCTAACCTCCAGATTTACACAATATCACATTCAAATGTCAATCATAATGAATTGAATTTATTTAGCACCTTTCGTTACACCCAAAGTACTTCACAATGTATTATTCATTCACTCCACACTCAGTGCTTGTAAACTACCATTGATGCCACAGCTGGCCTGCATATCTCCCCTTCCAACCATCACCAAACACTCACACACCTCATTCATAAATATTGGCTGAAAAAATCTTGCCCAAGGACACACAACAACGGTATGCACTAAAGCCACAGTGGCATTCCAACTACTATCTTAGCTTTTGAGATCAGATGAGACTGGACATTCTCATTGTAGATTAAATGTCTCATAAAAAATATTAGTGTTGGTGTCTAAATGACCTGTTGTCTTCTTCTCTTGCAGCTCATCACAGGAGTGCAGCAGGCAGCCGAGCGTCATAATCAGGCCTTCATGGCTCTGGAGGGGCGTTTGCTAAACAAGGAGCGGCGCCGGAGAAAAGACAAACCGGGACACTGGTTCGGCACCAGCACCCCCATCATCGGGAGGGGGGTCATGCTCGCCCTGAAGGAGGACAGGGTGGTAGCCGCTGTGTCCGCCCTGGCCTCAGAGGACAGCAGGAAAATCGCTCTGGTTCTGAACGGCGCTCAGTATCTCGATGGGACCCACTACACCCAGGATGGGAAAGATTGTCATTACTTTGTGAAAGTGGGGTCCGCTGACAGTGACTTGTTGGCTTTGGGGTTGACTAATGGGCGAAAGAGTCTGGAGAGCGGGGTAAACGTGACGGTGAGCGGGCGGTCGAGGAGGGGGGTGACAGTGGAGTTTGCCGTGCCGTCTCTGGTGCTGAGCGTGCGCTACGGGTTAGCGGTGGATGTGGTAGATGAAGAGAAAGTTAGACTTTTGGAGCTGGCCCGACAGAGGGCGCTGGCCGGGGCCTGGGCCAAAGAGCAGCAGAGGGCACGAGATGGTAAAGGGGGCAGTCGACTGTGGACGGAGGGCGAGAGGCAGCAACTTCTCACCGCGGGGAAAGTCCAAGGCTACGAGGGGTACTACGTCCTCCCTGTGGAGCAGTACCCCGAACTGGCCGACAGCAGCAACAACATCCAGTTCCTTCGACAGAACGAGATGGGCCGCAGGTAACAGCCCACCTGAATGTGCCCCCCTCCTGTGTCCCAGCCTCCTCAGCCCTGCTCCTCTCCAAATAACCACTGGGGTTTCCTAAGGAACGTTGCAGGGACTTTTCAAGAATGACTTATGAGTAAAAAAAAAAACAAACAAACATATTCTTGTTCATTTTACTGCCACAGGCAAAAAATTTAAACTTGAGTCGAGCTGTTCTTTTTGTTTTTCCTCTTTTGAACTACTGAAAAGCACTGAAGAACTTTGAGAACTGTTGCTTAATGAGTACGATTCCCCTTTTTACAAAAGATATTGATATTTTCGCCCATATTTTTTGGGTCCCGCTGATCGCAGTCCTGTCCGCTGCAGCTGACACACAGTGAGATTGCACTGCGCTAGCCTCTGCGATGAAGGCTCGTCTCTCATAGACTCTGAAGGGACCAAAATGGAGACCGAGCCACTCCAGAGCGCAGCCCGTTTTAGCCTCACGTCACCATAACGACAAAAACACTGTCAAAAAGTCCCACGTCCCTGTCTCAGGCCTCTCATCACCCCACACGACCAGTCCCACCCAGTGAGCCAGAAGAGAACGGCATCTTTCAATGTGCGGTTTGACGGACTTTGGAGAAATGAACTTTTTAAAAAAACAAAAGTGAAAAAAAGATGACTATATTTGTGGACAGTGGTATCTCTCTCACAGCATCGTTTCTTTTGGAATCGGGGCGCGGAGGAGGAGTCATATTAACTACTTATGTGTCCGATACACTGATTTCAGGATGTTGCGTAAACTGTAGATGCCGTAGTTTTGTACGTTTCAGTCGCGGTAGATTCGTGAAACTTTTCACACAAGGCACTTCTGTACAGAGCGATCACCACTCAACTCACGGTGAACCAGAAAACATGAAAAAGTTAGTATTTATTTGATAATTTCATTTATTTATTTATTCTTAGTACTATATGACAATCATGAATGAGTCACCAGTTATAGTCAAGATTACTGTTTATTTTCTTTTGTAAGATATGTAAGATTTTGTTTTGTATTATTATTAAGTTTTTTGCTGCCAGGGCAAATAATAGTCACGCTCAAAAAGAATAATTTATGTAACAAAGTGTTTTAAAAAGCGGTTTATACTTTAAATAAAGTCTTTAAAACTGTGAAATGCGTTTTTTCGAGCTATATTTCGATGTACAGTGTATAGGTCTACCTTTATGCAGCACAGTAGAATATTGTTGAGAATATCAACTTTTATATTTCTAAGAGGAAGTGGCTTGTATGTGCAAAATCTTTAGCTGGTCTTACTACTACTAGACTTTTGTGGCACTACTCTCCGTATCTTTACAATATCGAGCCCCCAGTTTGATGTTTTTTTGATTGTTTTTTCGTTTTTTGGAAGCAGCAAAGAGATTTTCGTGTCCTAGAATCCGACAGCAGTAGCAGTAATGGATCCTTCTCACTGTGAAGAGACTCTGTGAGTGCTGGATGTCATAATAATAATAATAATAATAATGTACCAAATCAGTATTATCGAAAAAGGGTGATCGCAAAGCATTCACTGAAAACTAGAGACTCTTCTGAGAAAAAACTTATCAATAAAACATCATTGTTTACTTGGGTTGCGTGTGCTTCACTTCATCTCTTCTCTGGGTTTTTCTGGAGTTTATTGGCAGTTTTTCATCATAAGAACTTTTAGGTTTTGATCACAGCAGCAGGCCCGCATACTGCAGCACAGATCAATAATGTGTTATTATTTGATAACAACAAGATGGAAAGCTACAGCAGGGTTAGCTATAATATTTATACGCATGCTATGGTTAAGTTATATAGAAGTATGTATATAGTATAATACATTTTTTATATAGGGAATTCTGTCATATGCATTTGACCCATGCTTCAATACAGCTGAGGCAACCCGGATGACTGTGGTGAAGAGATTGGAAGCCTTCTTCAGATCTTGATCCAAGTTCATATTCAAGAACATAAAAAAGTACCCAGAAACAGAGAGACGCCTCATAAAAAATCCTCACACATGTAATCTTATATTATGTCCCACTGCTTAACTCTTAGGCAAGGTGTTTCACCCATTATGCCTTTATGAATGTGTGTTCCTGGCACGGCTATGCTCCAAGGTGTCTGTGGCTGTAGGGGTGCAAACACCGAGTTGCAGAGGAGACAAAGAAGAAAAAGTTTTAGAGCTACTAGCATATAGAGAAAAAGCACAGTAAAAAATGCATATCTCCTTCAGTTACATCAGCATTGGTGGGTTATAAGACAATCTGTTACCAGCCTGTTTGCTTAAGTGCATTAACTTGGAAGACAGTATGAATTGGTATCTGCTACTTTCAAACCCTATAGATGCTGATAGCCTTTCCACGCCGACTGTCACAAAGATGCAACAAACCATTTAGATGCAGATATAAGATAGTGTCTGCATTCCCCCAGTGCTGGTTAGTGCATATGCAGCATCTTCCTAGGAACCTTTGGCAAGCACTTGTTTTTAGTTGACACAAATTTGCTGCATACTCAAATTTCTTTTTATTTTTAGCTCTAGTCAAATGAATAATCTCAACTTAATTTACCATCTACTTAAAGGCAAAAACACACACAAAATATTTATATTATATATATAAATTCAGGCATTAAGGGGTTAACTGAAATAAATATTGTCCAGTCCAAAATTCTACAGAAAACATTATCAGGTCTAAAATACCACGTGTATATAAGACTTTGTATTAACATGAGATTCATCAGTGGTAGCAGGTAAGTCTAATGAGCTCATAGGCAAAATGTGTAGATTAATTTAGGGATGTAAAGAAAATTACTGACATCTGGTGGCAGAAATGAACAGTGAACATTAGAAAGTAAATGATCAAACCTATAAGACAGAGAAAATACTGTACACCAGAGCACAGTACATTATTATACATTTTATATGACTATTTAAAAGTCCATTTCTAAAAGATGTTTTGGTATATATGGAAAAGGGAAACTGCATCATTACTCAAAAAAGACTCTTCGAAGTCATGTTATAATGCTGTTACATTATCAAATACATACCCAAAGTTGTGTTTTGTTTCATCTCCACATTCAAGCAATACTTTATCTGTCCACATTGCCAAAGCTCAAAATGCTCTGTTCCAACGTTCACCTTTAATTCAGTAGAGATTGGAAATTCCAAGGCAGAAATTCACCAAATTATTCTATTGAAGGTGCAGCACTGTTTTACCACATGATATCACAAGGTGGAGTGTTTTCAGTTTGAGAGAAGAGCTCAGTTTAAATGTGCAGGGTTTTGTGTTAAAAAGTGGATGAAACAACTCCAGGTATCTTTTTGATGGGGAAACAACTTAATAACATAGATCAGAAAATAGTGTCATATGGGCCCTTTAAGATAGTGACTACACACAGTAATGACAGTCATGTTCTACATACTTGGATAGGTTATGAATTATGAATTAATTACCAATGTATTTAGTCATTTTCTGTTTCCATGGTACTAAATGTATCTTTATTCCGCACTCATGGTCAAGCACGGGCTTAAAATGAACTGTAAACATTATCCCACATAACCGGTCCCTCTATAAATAGTTAAAAAGCCTGCGTCAACCTTCAAATCCCCCTCCTGGAACATCACATTTACATCATAATGCAGTAAATACACACACCACAAACCCAAGATAATATGGGAATTCAATATTTTAATGCAAGAATTTTACTTAAAAGCAAAAAGGCATTTACATTACATTTGGTTTCTTCAGTTTTCACATTAACTTAAACTAGGTATTAAATATTATTTCCCATTAAATAAAAATAGCATTCATATACATGAAATTACTTATGTAAGATCACATTGAAATGAAACAAAAGACCAACAGTCTACATAAATCAGTGACATCTTTAAAAATGCATTTGATTTCTGGTTGTGATTTCACCTGAACAAACATTGGCAAATACAGCCGCTGTGCAAAAGAATAAATGTTAGAACAGTGGTCCGTGGCTCATTACAAGCCAAGGATTCACAGGATTCTGAAAGAGCCGGACTTGGATCAGGTTTAGTCAAGGGGAACAGGTTGAAAGCAGAGCTGCTGGGGTATTGATACTTTGCAGCTGATGTCATCAACATTCCCTATAGGGGCGGGGGCTAACTGGAGGCACTGCTCCGTCTGTAGCTCTCAAGTTAGACTTTAATCTGAGCTTTGTTTTAACACAACCCAACCATAAAGAACTGACTTAGATGGAACAACAGCTGAGACCATTTTGTACTGTTAAAAAGTCTCTCTCAAATTACATTAAAGTCATTAGCTATCATTAGCCAACAGTTTTTCATTTAGTCATGGACAGGCTTCTAACTCCTAAACAGGACCATTAATTAATGAATCACAAGCTCTTTAGAATTAGTTGTTTAAATCAATTGTGTTTTTCTTTTCTGGATTAAAAACTTATCGGGCCTTATATGCATGGTAACGTCTGAACATTCCTCCATAGACATAAATGTACTACCCCCAGTGTGATATCACTGCAAAGTATCATAGCATTAGATGGACAGAGAGCCAGGCAGGAGTCATATCTTACAGAGGTAAAACCTTCATAAAGTGCCATAGAGCCTGAGTCTAACGTTACTGTGTGTTTGCATTGGTGTGTGTCAATGGCATAGGTATAATGGAACAGTAAATGCTGGGCTGATGTTAGTAAGTCTACGGCCATGACTAGACCAGGACTACACCAGGTCTACATCAAGACTTAACCAGGAACTAAGTGTGAATGCAGTTTTGAGAAGCGTCATCCCGGAGGTGTAGATCCTGAAGTAGTCACAGAATTGCCCCCGGACCAGGTCAGTCAAAGTCAGTCCGTGCTGTAGGCTACGCATCAAACTACTCTAGGGTTTTGGGGAGGACACTTCCCAATAGGATCTGTCAATTATTTATAGATAACCGTAAGAGTGAGAGAGGGAGCAGGGCTGTATGATGGCTTAAGGCAAATGAGAGGAGGAGGAGGACGGGAGAAGAGGTGGAGGAGAGGGGTCTGAGGCACAAATATGGGGGCCTTAGGGGTAATGGGGTTCAACTAAGTCAGAGTTATGTCAGCATGTCCCAAAGGCAGCAGCAGCACAGAGCGGTCCAACAAGCTGTCAGACACGTGTCATCGTCCCGCCTGCGATCCTCCACCACGTACACTGCAAAAAAGAGAGAAAAAAAAAACGAAAGAGGGTAAAATTAAACACAGGAGACAGGAACAAAGTGCGCCTCGGGTTGACAGTTACAGATGAAGGAGAACGAGAAGGAGGCCAATTTGAAAATGCAATTATAGATTCCCTTTTCTGAAAATGATATGAAAGCGCAGAGGATTGGCTGGATTACACACTCCAGTCTGGAGCAGGGTTCAAGGGGAGCCGTGGCTGCTGTGATTTAGCTCTAATTATGCTCATCATGGGAGGTATCGCCATGGTAATGTCATGGTAGCACCAGGCGGGATCAGGCCCATGGTTATCACACAGAGGTTTCATTAAGGCAGGGAAGATGGGGCTAAAATATTGACTTATAATTATCATGCTACACTGAACATTCAAGTGCCTTTAAACTAGACCTGTAAAAAAAAAAAAAATACACAGAGACGAATCAATACTAAAACTAGTCTCACAAATAGACCATTTTAAATCAATACAATACAATACAAAAAAAATACTTAATTAATCCCACAAAGAGCAATAGGTTTGAGCAGTAAAAAAGCACAACCAAACATACAAAACACAGTGGAGCAATTCTGAGCAAAGAGGAGCACTGAGGTCAATAAAGTACCCATTAAAAAACACATTATATCTGCATAGACAGGAATAAAGCATTACTCAGACATGTGTGAGTAAAAAGTTCTCTATTCTAAAAATGGGAACTTTTTATTAGTAAAACATTATTACTAGTAAAAAGTTCCTTATTCCAAAAATGGGAACTTGTTATTAGTAAAACATTATTACTAGTAAAAAGTTCCTTATTCCAAAAATGGGAACTCTTTACTTACACATGTCTGAGTAATGCTTTATTATTCGTCTGTCTACATCTCCAGAGCTCAAAATCGTCTGTTGCACCTTGAAGCAGTAGTTTTCATGTTAACAGCTTCTTTTTACCTTTTGTTTAGCAGAGATGGGCAATTCCAGGGCAGAAATGATCCAGATGATTGGATAATGATTGGTGTATTGTGGAACATTACCACATGTTTGAGAGAAGCTCAGCCTAAATATGCAGAATGTGTGTGTGAAACGTGTGTGAATGAAACATAACACTACTCTGGGTCAATTTTTGAAGAGAAAACAACATGCCAACAAAGATCATAAAACAACTTAATATACGACCTTTAAGATAAACATAAATCAATTACACTCACTCAATAAAACATTACATAAGTCAAATAAGTTGCCTATTAAATCACATGTGGCACACTTTTATTTTTACTTTTTTACTTATTTCAAATCTCATTTCTATCTTGTATTCATAATATATTTTCATATGTTAAACAGTTTTATTTTTAATGTAAGGTTTATATTTAATGTACCTTGTGACCCTTTTGATTCATTGTTAAGACATAAAGGTTCTCCCTATCTTATCTTATCATACATTAAGTTACATAGCAGAATAAATTGAACCACCAACACTAAGCCACTGTAATGTGTCTGGCAAAGTTACCAGAACCATTTGCATAATTTATAGTTGGTTTTTACCAGTGCTGTCTTTCTCTAACTGTCATTAAAATGCACTGTGCACAAATTGCATAGAAACATCACTTCTCCAAACAGTCAAACATCTAAATTGCAAAATCATTGTGTTACTCTATTCTATCACAAATCGGTGGCTTAAACAAATACATCTGCCCACCATTGTTCTGTGTGTTTAATTATTGATAATGAGAAGTCAAAGGCTGCTCTGGCTCTTAACAGCAGAGACTGGATCACCCTGGCGACAGTGATAGAAAGAGCATTAACTGCGTCCGTTAATGCACAATGGGACTGAGCTGGTTAATGATTGTCTGATATTTGGGTAATGGGTGACTCAGGTGATGGAGGGCAGCGTTTTCATCAGTCATAAGAGTCTGAGATCTGGATAAAGCTGCAGGAAATCTAAATTAAAATGATTTGTTAACTAAAAAAAACAAAAGTATTTTAGTCGTACAGGAGATTTAACTCCATTTGCACAGTGTTGCACAGGTCAGAGATGCTTTTCATAAATTGCAACATTAGATTAGATTTACTGAAGATTGACTTGGCAGGAGACAATATTACACGCCATCTTGAAATAAAAAACAACATAAAACTTACCCATAAATGTTATTATTAAAAATTATTATGTTATTAAAAATTATTATTATTATAAATGATTAAATACAGAGAAACAATGACTACGAGTAGCTTCAACTACAGAATAAAATCATTGGGTCAACTCTAAGGGTGTAACAATCACCGAAATATTGCAATATCATATCGACAAAAGTCTCACAATAATATCGTGGGCCATCACAATATATCAAATCACAAGTCTCTTTGCTTAAATTCATTGTTGTGCAGTGATAGCTAAAAAAAACAAAAAACAGAATGAACTACATATGTAGTATGATCCTTTGCAGTTCAGACTACATGAAGAAATAAATGCTACGTATAATAACAGTAAAAAGTAGCATGCTCCCAATTTTGTAAGCCTCCACTAAATATTGGAATAAATATTGTACCATGAGATGCATATTGAGAACATATCATACAGAGATTTAGAGATTTGGATATCGTTACATCCATACATGTTACTCAAAGTGCACTTCTGCGTCAAGTCTTTTCAAGCTGTATGACAGTAAATGTACCAAATGATTGGCCAAAGCAATTTATCTATAATATTGTAATATCATGAGCCTTCCTGCCATATTGTGAGCATTCCCGCAATATAATCGTCGGTGAGACTTGTATATAGTTTTAGTTAACTTATCAAAAAAAGGATTATAGTCAGCTTAAGGAGGCCACAGCTGTGATTAAAAGTTTCTTCCTATTGTCGATCTAAATGATAGTAATTCTATGTTATTAATATAACAGTTTAAAAGCTGCAATGTGTAACTTTTTTCTAGTGGCATTAAACATATAAATCTCCATTGAGACAAGAAGGCGACTCTACCATCTCAAGTTACAAATCAAGCAATTATAAAACAGTAATTTAAAAATGCCAAACAGTGGAACATTTCAGGCAAAGTCATCATGGAGACATGCAGTTAGCTGTGCCCCCATCAGAAAAGATGATGCAGAATAAAGCCCCTTACAGTGAGTCACCTTTGTGCTGCCCTGAGCTCCTCTCTGGCTTACTGCATACAAACATACAGTATATGGGGTAATAAGGTCAGGGGTAAGTCCTTTTATATGAACAATGAGTGACAAAGAGAGCACTTCTAGTCAGCATGGCCTATTTTTGAGCTGTTGACGCTGAGGGGAGTGGGGGAATGGAAATCAATTAGCATGACAGCTAACAACTCAAAGTTAAAGGTGAAATGAGCATTGGATATTTTCAGTCAAAATCTGTATCTGATATTTGTCTTGCTGTTGTAAACCGAAACAGCAGAAAAGTAGTAGTAAAGTTCACAAATTCACTTTTTAATGTGTCTAAAAATAATAAGAAAATCAATGTATCTGGTATTATACAATGTGTATTTTTATTGTTGCATAAACATATTTCAATTGTAAATCGCTGGTCTGTTTAAAAAGACAAATCTGAATGCACTGAGGATACATAAGAAATGACACATAT
>KN500396.1:1310-11845 GCA_000787155.1 Scartelaos histophorus | reverse complement strand
CATGTTTTTTTTTTTTTTTTTTTTTTTTTTTTTTTTATACAAAATGTATTGTTTACATATTCCTATGCTCTGCTGTATCTTGGTGAGTTGCCACAATACAATGAATATTGTATGTTATTAATACAGGATATGCACTATATATGTAAGAACATCTAATGTTACAGGGCTTTTTCTTAAGCAAATGAATCAACTCTTAAAACATAATATGCATTGCCATTTTCCTTGAATATTCCAGGATATGATGCATTAAACAGCAAAAAGAAAGAAAAGTAGTCTTCACTCGGTTTTATCATGTCCTCAAATCAGGTGAAGTATTAGATAATGTCAATGACGCAGACCGTTTATAAAGATTGCTGAAAGATGCCCTTATAAATGATTGCCTTTGGTTCAGCACAAGTACATTTCTAGATGTTAGATAACATTTTTTATATTTTACTGGAATCAGTCATGTTGATTGAGAGGTGGCAAAGAGCAAGTTGTACATTTGGTACACATGTTGTAGGAGGTCTCAAATTGTTTTGAAATGCAACCCAACTTCAAGTGTTTTTGGCAGATACACTGAGTTTCACTCATACACTGTCACCCACTGTAAAAGTTCTGGCTCAGATGTCTCAAACCACTGGCTGGCAGTGAATAGACTCGCTTACAATTACTGACATGGACACCGTCCTTTATAAAGAGCTATGAGGCACACCTTTCACACTTAATACTGCGTCTACATACAGGACTTGAAGACACCATGGGGTCACAGTTGATTTGGCTTCCTCTTTTACTTTTAATATACCACATGGACCAAGTTGAAGGTAATGAACAATACTTATACTTGATGATAATGTATTTGTAATACTTAATTATTATGTTAAAGGCAGTGACAAGATGCATGACACACATGTGAAGTCAGGCGAAGCTGGTAAGTTCATTTTAATGCTTACTTAGTTGACTTTACAATGACATGTTTCTAAGAAGCATCTTGTGCATCATCAAATCTCCTGTAGGAAACCCAGTGATTTCTCTGGATCTGAGCACAAGGTTTCAAAACAGGCTTTGTAAATGTAAAGGTATGATGCAGAAAATGACTTAAAAGACTTCCAAATATATTATTATTTTAAATTATTTATATAATTGTGTTTTTGTTGGTTTCTTTAACCAGTGTTTGGAAGACAGGAAGAGAACTCATGTACCTGCACCAAGTCTGTTCGGCGCAAAAAAGGCGACCGTGCAAAATGTAAGATTACCATGAAAATATAACACATAAAACCTTTTGACTGATTATTATTATAAGACTCACTTTTTTGTTTATTTTATCTTTGTGAAAAGTGAGAAAATTGTGCCAAATAATAAAGATGAAACATCTGAAGATATGCCAGCAGGGCCCCCATCGCCCCATTGTTCCCATCTGATACACAATAAGGGATCATCTGTCTTTTTTCCATTATATGCATAATCTCTCTTAACTACATCTATAATAACAGCATGTATTTAAACATTATAACCATGTTTTTCATTGTTTTTAATTCCTAATAAATAACAGATAAATGTGTTTGTGGGATAGTTTGAATTATTAATTTTATCACCATTATCTTTAGTGTGTCCATTAAGTATTACTGTTGTACATTATAACAGTCAGTGTGAGATTCATATAAATTTAGATTGGATTGTTGGAAGTGACTTGTTTGTACTCATCATAGGCTCCATATTGAAAAATCACTCCACACATTTGACACATTTTAAAAACATCACCTAATTCTATTGAATAGTTTGTCAGACAAAGAGGAGAGAAAAGTCACTACTGTTTTTGAGCTATATTTTTATCCATAAAGTCTCATTAATGTAAACTGTAAAATTTGATATTTAAAGCTTTGCCAATGAGGTTAAACAGTCAACTTCTACTGTTACAGCTTCCATTGTTTTCGTGTTACCCAATGTCTTATAAACCTAAAGCATCTGAAAGGCACTGCTGAAATCTTACGCAAGTGGGTTGTTATTCTAATCTCTTGTTTCCCACCCTCCACACAGCTTTAGAAATACTAGCCATGTAGGGCTTGTCATAGCTTGAACATTTTCAGGTGTAGATTTTTCTGGAGAATTGATGTATTAGTCATTAGATTTTACCAGCAACTTTTTATATAACAAAACAAAATACATTTTTTATGATATAGTTTTAGGATAGAAAATCTAACTAGAACTACTAAATACATTTCAACGTGGAAAATTGAAATTGGAAAAGCGTGCCAAACTGGACAGATGATTAGCAAATGGATAAGGGGGTGCAAATGCTGATGCCGCACGCAGGGATGGGTGACCTGCCACGGCACCAGGGCAGGCCAAGGGGGGAAGAGAGCTGAGGATAGGTAATGTTTGGACATAAAGCTGCAGGTATCTCTTCCAGGCTTGAATTTGCACAAATTATCTTTATAAATATTTAGTGCACTTAAATGAGGTAGCAAAAAATTTAAGATTTTATTCTCACGTTTTTTCATTCACAACTCCTTTCTTAAATTGTGCATCAGGTTAGTGATTATACCCATGTGATTGTATATTTTATATATTAGTAAATGTAAAAACCACCCCAATCAAACACAGCACACTGAGAAGCCACAAATCTGCAGGAGGTTGTTCTGATCCAGAATTGGCATCTATTTATAAAGACAAAAGATAAATATGTATTCAATATACAAATTTGTCTTCTTATAATGGTAATTTTTCCCCTTCTAACCTTTTATTTCGAGGTATCCAGTGACATTGTGGCTCAGGTTGGTCTCATTGTTGAACGCGAAACAGGAATAAGAACCACTTTGGTCTTCAGTGACATGGTACAACTCCAGTACCGAACCAGTGGTGTTCAAAAGCTGTTCTTTGAAAGCCCAGTGCATTTGAGCTGGAGGATTGGACTCAGATGCACACACTGCCGTCACATTGGATCCAGTAGTATGTGATCCAAGAGTCAAGTTCATATTATCAGGCCCATCTAGGAAAAAACAATCAAAATAAAATCTAAAATAATTTAAAGAAGGCAAATTATGTGTTTAATATATGTGGACCATGATTTATATTTTGGTTATTGTAATTAATAACCAAAATATAACAGAACAGAAACAGGTACAACCTAAAGAGCAGAGCAATGGGCAGAGATAGGGTGTAAGCTGATTCCAAAATGAAATAGGATTCCACTGTATTCCAATGTTTTACTCACAGTATACGGTGAAGTGGATTGCATTACTGGTTGCATTACTGACGGGATTAAAAGCGACGCAGGTGAAGGGTCCCTGGTCATAGCGGCTGACATTGACTATGGTGAGGGTGGAGTTTCCGTCAGTGAGCTGGACTCGGTCACCGGCTTTTACTTCAGAGCTCCCGTTAAACCAGGCCAGTAACTCAGAGGACCCAGAGGAGACGGAACATAAAGCAACGGCCGCACCCATCTTGTGTTCAATCAGGGCAGAAGCACTGGTACTTGCAGTAACATCTGAAACAGGCTCTGTGGGAACAAAAAATATGAATGTATGAACTAACTATGAACTGCTTTTTTTTTTTTTACATTTTACAATAGTGAATAGAGTGAACCTGTTGAAATACTGAAGCACTATCTAACATTTCTAGTGGAGGGTTTGCTATTTGCTTGTGTCCGTGCAGATATTATTTGCAGATCTGACCACAGACGGTATATGAAATGAGCATGGGCACGCTCCATTGACTCCTATTCATTTTGTATTGTATTACTAGTTTATCCGTAAATTAATACCTATTATCCTATGTGGCACTCCTCTCCATATTCTCTCCACAGCTGTGCAGACTGTGCAGCATTCCAGGAAAGTTCATAACATCTCCATGGGTGCAGGTAACGGGTTCTCCAAAAAGTTACACAGTGCACCTCCTCTACATCCCCTTCACTGACTCTGATTGGTTGTATTCTTTCACTAAATAACCACATTATAGGCCTGCTTGAACCTCCTGATAAGCCTATTGATGCTTTGTGGCCGATGGCATCAACATTCCTTGGGGGCTAATTGTAGGCACTGCTCTGTCTGAAGCTTTATTACTAAAACTTTAATCTGATTTTAATTTTAGCACAGTCTGACCAAAAGAGCCGCTCCCTCTTAGATAAAATAACAGTCACAAGTCTTGTTTTTTTGGTTTCTGTCACCTTTTTGTTGAAAATTAAACCCTAAACAGGATCATGAATGCCCGTGTTGATCACAGGCTCCTGAAAATGTATTTAAATCTATTATGTATTTTTTCTTGAGTTTTTTAGACTATTTTAAAACCCATTTGACAGTGTCTGCTAACGTGTGCATTCATTGTGTCTCCATGGTAACTGCTGAACATTACAACATAGAGATCATCAATCAATAAGTATCTATAGTCTTATACTGCCACATAGAGCAACACTTTACACTTAGAGGTAGGCCTATAGCTAATTTAACAGCTAATAATAAGCTGTTTTTGATAATAAAATAACTTACATAGCTTATTTTAAAGCTCATATATTACACAAAAATGTCTCTTATTGTTTGGCAATGTTATTATGTTGTTTCCTCATCAAAAACATGCCTAGAATTGTGTTTTGCTTCATTCACACATGTTTGAGCAATCCTCTTTTATTAGTCTGTTTATATCCCCAAAGCTCAAAATGCTCTTTTCCACCTCGTGATGTCATGACGTGGCAGGCTTCAAGTTAACAGCTATTCCTGACCTCTAGTTTAATAAAGATGCGCAATTCCAGGGTTGAAATCAGCTAACGAGTGAATGTGTATGGACTTTAAAAGAATTTAAAAGCACTTCCTGTACAACCACATGACATCACAAGGTGCAACAGTGTGTTTTCTGTTTGAGAGAAGAACTCAGCCTCAATATGCAGGGTTTGTGTTTTAAATGTGTGTATGAATGAAACAAAACATAACTCCAGGTATGTTTGTGATGAGGAAACTGCATTATAACAGATCAGAAAGTAGTGTAATATGTAACTGAACAGTGACGTCTTTCTCTTACCCATCACAGTGAGTCTGACAGATGCAGTGACTCCCGGGTCAACATTGCTTCTCATGATGTACACCCCAGAATCGTTCACACTGAGAGAGCTTAAAGTCAGTGCTCTGCTGCCATCTATGGACGCTCGGCCCAAATGGTTGGGGAAGACTATCACCTGATCTTCGTCACCTATTCTGTTCCAGGTGAGTATGAGGGCCTCCCCCATGGCCCAGCTCCCACTGCTCGGGGAGGTGGGAGGGGACAGGGACAGGGTGACGTTTTGACCCACCACTGCTGGGTTAGCTGAGGGTTTGATCTCCAAAGCGTTGAAGGCATCTGGGATAAGAAGAAAATCAATGGACTGATGTTGGAACATATGCATTTGCTGCTAACATGATACAAAAATGCATAATGTAAAAAGCAGGTCCATGTATTTGAACAAGTTGCAATTTAGACTATTTCTGGAGACTGCTTTTGTTGTGTACATAGACCTGTTACGCAAATACATTTTAAAAGCATGATATATTACAGAGCTATAGAGATATTACTGCAATAAATGATAATATTGAAATGACTTTATGCCACTGACACAATGACTATAAACACGATAACAGCAGTGAACCATTTTTAAATTGTCTCCATCATTAAAAAGGCATGAGCTGCATCAGATGCATAACTGAATAGTAACTTATCAAGCCTTTTACAGCTTTAATCATATTCCTAAATCTCCCCACTTTTACAAATAAATTGCATACATGATAAATATTAGGCCCCAAGATATTGTTCCAGCTTTCATATATTGTATATGTATAATCATTATTGTGATAAGCAAAAAAGGTGACTAATTATTCTTCCTTTTTATTCCCAAATACATTTTATATGAACATTGTTTTAACAGTCAGTGAGATGTTATTTGACATCATTATTTATCTACATAAACATTTTTTGCAATTTTCAATTTGTATTTGAAATGAGAAAAGACTAAATTTGAAATATAAATAAAACAAAATATCTACAGACTGGATATTAATACAAATTTAAAACAAAACTGGAAGTTATACAATAAGGATGAGAGAGAGAAATCAATATTTTTCATCCATAAAAATACCAGGATGTACCAAATGCATGAGAACCTACCTGGATAAAACACCAGCAGTGCCACAGTCGCAAACATGAGTCTCTCCATTGTGTTTTTGCTCTGAAAGTACCGATACCCACTCCTCTCTATTATACATGGATGTGATTATGGCCAGCCCCCCACCCTTAAGCCCACACTCCACTGCGCCCACCTTATCTGCAGGTGTTCATAACTATTTAGTCGTTTTTCATTCGAAATCACAAAGAAAGCTTCACGGGGTCAGTTTGCTGAGCTGGGTGAAGCTCTACAGACGACCAAACACAATATGACAAATTATGACAGAAGGTATGTCACTGAGACTACTGTGGGGCTGACATCATGGACGATTTTCAAACACATTTCATTAAAAAATAATAATAGTAAAATAAAATAAAAGAAACTACGCAAAATCCAAAAAATTATTAATAATTCTTGAGCAGGAATTTCAGTACATTCGTCTCTCAAATTTGCCTCAGTATCAGAACTGGTCAGGGGTCTAATATGGAAATACGATTTTAAAAGACTAAAACAAATAATAATAAAACAAAATAAAAGTATAATCGTTACTAATAAATACTATATTTACAGTGACAATTCTCTTAAAATTACTAAATAAATAAATTTGTGACACTCGTAGTATTATTAATTGTGTAAATTGTGTAAAGTTATTTTTGGATACACATTATATAAAAGGAAATTTGAGATTTTGAATATATTAGAATATACGTTTTCCTTCTCAAGAAACAAGCAATAATTGTACATTGAATAAGCAAATTCGTAGCTAACGTCCTGTGCCTTGTTTGACTTCCACATCATTGCTCATCACATAAAAACTCTATGCAAACACTTGTGTTTACCTGAGCAACCTGAGGTCTAAAGTTCACGTATGGACAAACCAGCCTCACAGGGCAAGAATGGCAGATTTGTAAAAGATAAAACTAAGAACATCTTTTATTTAAGTGTGAAAAATCCCTCAGTCGTCCAGGTAGAATCCATGGCAAAAGGAAAATAAATTTGTCAACTAGACAAAAGTTATTTGGTTGAACCAAACGTATTCAACCAAATAACTTTTGTCCAGTTGACAAATTTATTTTCCTTTTGCCATCTTTTATTTAAGACTTTTCTCTTTTGGCCTCATCAGCTCAATAAAACATGTAGTCAGATAAATGACAATAACTAAATAAAAAATGAATAAGAACAAGAAAGTATGTGAGGATAACACAAATATTATGTGCTGCTCTTGTGGAGATGACTCTGACTACATGAGCTAACTTTTAAAAATTTAGTCACTAATAAAAACAGGTTTAACATTTGTGAATGAACCTTTTAAAAATGTCTTACAGAAATGTTATCAACAGGGAAATTCCCCCATAATGACATTGCCACATTCTAAAGAAAAAACATCAGAAAATGTTTCTTATGCCTTTTCACAGCAGAACACTCTCAATGAGCCTGGGTTATTACTAAAATGCATAATAGAATAATAATGCATGTAGTCTGTGCAGTAGGACTCTATACCTACAATGTTAATGCTAATAATAGATTTCCTCTAAGCTCTCTTACAAATGTGTGATTGTGAGTGTGGCTGCTCTCTTTGCAGTAACGAAAGAATGAGAAGCTTGTGTAAATGTTGCAGTTTCCATATTTAATAACTTTATTGCCCTGACTAAGGTTCAACTACAACACACATTACTGGAACAGGAGGCTGTATAAAATATCTCTTACGAGAAGTGGAAAGGTCTTTTGATTGTAAATGTAGTTTTAAATAAGCAGCACATCATCATTTCACGTGCATTTCAGCAAAAGATTTTTATAACATTTGTAATTTCGCTTTCTGTTGTACACCTTTATTGTCATTATAAATCGGCCTGTAACCTAATTTCCAGTCCGTTTTTTCATTTTAAATTGGATAAAGTGTTCATAACATAATTCATAGCATAAACTAAAAATAAAAAAATATATATACATATCCACCACCCTTAATATTTAGAGTAACGCCATAACATATGTACACACAATTATATTTTTTTACATTTGCGTATCTTATCTACAGTATGAACACAAGATGGTGCTGTTACATGTGTCAGTGCGTCTTATCTACAGTATGAACACAAGATGGTGCTGTTACATGTGACAGTGCAGATGCAGGGGCAAAAGTATTGAAGTAAAAGTATATTAACGCCCCTCTCTCTCTCACGTTTTAACCATTAACTCCTAGATGACCTTAGCGTAAACTCTTTGAGCAATCTGCTACGTTTAGGGAAGTTGATCAACAGCCCACAACTCTGAAGGGAAACGCTGTTCTCTAAAAGATAACCTGTAGTCTAAAAACAATAAGGAACTTTAGATTGCAGTGTCACCGTCATACATTTGTGTATTTATCTGGTTACTTTGATAAGCATCTCACACGCACTGAATTTGATTATAGCTATAACTCTAATCTAACCTTTATTGTTTTCTGTAAGCTGCTTTTATATTCCTGTTTATCTAGTCTTATTGATCCCTGTCACCTCACTTCTTTCATTTACAATACGTATAATTAGGTCAGCATGAATAAACGCACAAAGTTCATTATGTCACTCATCAGATTCTTCCTCAGACATTTAACACGCGCTCAATCTAAAAAAAAAATTACAAGATATATATTTTCTTGACAAAAATAATTTATTGAATATGATCTTTTAGGTAAAGCTTAACATTTACATTTATTTATTCATAATCTTTGTGTCTGTTCTGTTTTAGAAGGACTTGGTGATGATGAGGTTACAAGGTTGAATGGTTACAAATGAAGTTAGTTTAGTCATGAGCAAGACAAACTTCCTTCAATCATTCACCAAATTCTAAATGCACCTGGTTATTTTTTTCAAGTAAGTTACAGAGAATTAATACTTTAAAACCCTAAATTAGTCAGATGAAGTTCTCACGAGTTCAAGTGGGGAGCTGCAAGGCATGTTAATAAAACTCACACAAAACTAAAATAAAGATAAAAAAAATGAACTAACAATCCAAGAAGTTATCAAATTCAATTAAATTCAATACAAGTAAAATAAACTACCTGAGTGCCTGACTTTGTAGCCTAAGATAAAGATCTATATTTACATACAGTACATCTCTTTTCATAGTGCATGGGAAAATGTCTGATCATCAATCATTTACTCGCTCCTATCTCAAGTCCAACCTCTCTGTTGTTATAAAGACACATCACTGCGTCTGCTGAAAAAAGAAAAATCCTGCGGTCAAGTCATTTGCGGCGTATCTCGGCGTACTCTGTGTCTGCCGTCGGGGGCATAGGAGGGGGTCTTCTCACTCTCTTCACATGGTCATTGTAGGTGGGCAGGCTGGACGATGGCTGATTGTTGCGTTTTTGCACCTCTGCGTATTCAGTCTGATTCGGTGAAGCCAGCTGCACCACACCACCCTCCTTCCTGACGAACTTGACATCAGCATAAGTCACCTCCTAGAATAAAAATGTGGGGGAAATATTACAGATCAGCATAGAATCATAATGTCAGTTAGGCCTGCAGCAACTAATGGGATCAATAGTGACTGATGAGCTGGTAATATATATTAAACTATTTTAAACACTTACTTTGTGCTGCAGCTTTGAAAAGATTTTAAGATAGAGAAGTCAAAATGAAACAAAAAGAGCAAAAAATATGATTTTGGATAACATTTGTGTTACTGTAATTTTCTTATAAAAGGTCCACAACGGACACATTTTAAATTCAACTTGTAGAAAAGAAAACTTCACCAAGTATGAAGGTCAGTCGACCAAAACAGAATGTACCTGGATCAATGACAAGGATATAAGGATTTTCAACAGGCAAATTTAAAAATTTTGTTTCTATTGAACTTTTTCAAATATTTACAATGTCAGGTCTGCATAAATCCACGTTTGACATTTTTAGTGTTATTTTATGAACATGAATTGGCTACAACCTTAAAAAACTGTCATGTGGTGCAACCGAGAATAACCTTAAAATTGTTTTATTTTCTAAAACCTGGGATGTTAATCTAAGTTCTGAGTCATATGAACATGATATTTATATTTGAAAACATGTAAACATATTTGAAAAAATGAACACGCTCTGACAATATTTGTTTGAATAGTATGGGAGAAATATCTATTCAAGAAAGATGAAATTTCATGTTGTAATACAAAACAAACCTGACAAAATATGCCAAAAAAGGAAAGAAACTAAATTTCATCAGATTTAATTTTAATTAAGTTTAAAAATCATGACATGTTAACGCTTTAAGTACAAAAACATGCAGAATAACTAATGATCTGAATAATGTGGGGAATTATTATGAAATCTGAACCTTTTTAACTGAAGAAATTGCAATTGGACACACGTCATGTCATTCACCCAACTATAACAAAAACAGTGAGAAAGTGTGCAGGAGCTTTGTCTTTTCTACAAGTTAATTATCCATTCTCTTACACACC
>JACN01123214.1:0-10921 GCA_000787155.1 Scartelaos histophorus | reverse complement strand
AAGAAGATGTAGAAGAAATGTATAAGGGAGCATCATTATAAATAGTTACTGTAGATACAAGGTTGAATAATTAACTGAACACAAAATAATCATCATAATATAATGTGGAACTTATAATAGGGAACACATAAAACATGCAGATAATGAACAGGTATTGCACATAGTGATTTTGAAGTAATTAAAGAAACATAGGAATCAAACCAGAGAAATTGTGACAGCTAATCCTTAATGCTGAGCTTTATTTTCACGACGACAGTTCGACTCTATCAGATCACGTTTGATTAAAAAGATGAGACAAAGGCATTACCATCCTAAGTGTAACACAACAGCGCTGGCACTGACAGTTAAAAAAGGTGTGGGCTGATATGGAAGCAGGCACAAGGCAGAGAAGCTGTGTGACATGGCGCCATAGTGGCAGATAAGTGTTTTTCTGGTGGGGCAGATTAAAAGACTACAATTTCCCGATGAATATATTAACATTTTATGAGGCGAATCGGGGACTGGCAATCTCTCCCCTTGCATAAATAATGAGGAGGTTTAATATGACTGCCTGGTTGGGATTCTCCCCTGACATGTGTGAAATTGAATGGGATTGTAAATGGGAGAAGAGGAGGTGCTTGCAGAGCTGCTTTGGATCCTGGTTTGTTGGTGCGGGTTAGATAGATATTGAATCTAAACCAGTATTTATGACACTGCTGGGAGTAAAATCTGTAAATGCACTCTCATCATGGGACCTGCCTCCCTTATGGCTATGAAAATCAGCTCCATATGACGTCATTATTATTAGATCAACAACATGATTTAACATTCAGATACAAGCTCGAAATATGAAAACGTCAAGGTTTAGGTTAAAGTTAGAGGTCGTAACTGTGGTTAAGGTTTGGACCAGTGGCCAGGAAATGATGTAAAGTCAATACGATTTCCCTAAGAAGCACGGATAACCAACATGTGTGTGTGTGTGCAAAGGCAGAAGTGTGACTGGCAATGAACCAGGACATTACACACAAGCACACGGATGTATATACACACTTAAACACAAGCACCTTGTTGACACGCACAATTTAAGCCAAATTGCTTGTGCAGCAAATTCATATATATATATTTACATTGCTATTTAAAGAACTAATGTTAAGTCCTATATGCAATGAGCCATTCTCGCCATTACAGACAACTCTTTAAAAATATATGTTCTCAACCAATGATTTATGAGTTGGCGCAGTGATATCTTTAGGCTGCTGACTTCTGTGTAAATATTTATGACTGTAGTCTTGTAAATTTATGAAAAATCCGTTCACCTTCAGGCCCGCTCTTGCGATGAACAACACCATTTTAATTAAAAGGTGCACAACTTTGAATATCAGAAAAAATCGCTTGCAAGTTTAAATGTAATTAAATTGGACGTGTTCCCAGATGCATTCAATGGGAACGATCGTATTCAAGGTACAAACTGAGCAAAAAAGATGGATCCTTTTCCCCTTTCTACCTAAGACGTTCACACTATTATACTATGTGTTGCTGTGAGCTGGATCTATAGGCCCTTCATGCATCTTGCAACATATATAAAGAATTCTTCAAGTTATTTGTTGTATTGTGTTTGAGAGTGCTTCTATCCCACTTCTCCTTGACATATAGGTCTTGTGTAATATGTTTCCATTGATAAGTGAAACATTATGACACAGTGGGAGAAGAGCAATGCAACAGACACAGAAAGCAAAACATGTTACAAAGTGATGTTTTTATTTTATCCATTGGCTGCAGTTCAAGGACAAAATCAGCGAGGAGCATTCATGTAGTGCAAAATAATAAGACAACTATCTGCTAATGGATGAAGCACAACACGTGTCAATGGCTTCCCAAAAGGTTACAAGATGTCAAATAGGAATGAAAAGTCAAATGTAAAATACAGTATAAATACAATCAACTTTTGTATATCCTTTGCTGCATTAAAACTACTGTGACACAACAAATACTCATACTTCTATCTGTAATAGTATTAATACTCTATGGCCCCGTTTACACATAACCAGGTATTATGAGAAAAAACTAGTTTCCTCCCTCGATTTTCCAAAGCACACAGCATTGTTGTTTTCAAAAAAGTATTTGTACACATCAGCTCACATAAATACGCCATCGAGCACCATCATAACTACACCAAGCCTATGGACGGCAAATTTTCACACCGCTCCTCCGGGAAACCACTTCATTCCAGGTCGGACCCAAAACCGAGGACATTGGTGGTGATGGCGACTGGGTTTTCAAGTAGGAGGCAGAAGTGACAAATTGCTGACCTCCGAGTCTCATTCGTCTCCAAATCTCCACTTTAGCCGGAGTTTTTTAGAAAGATTTGTTTTCAGAGGTGTGTAAATGATGGGTACAAACGAAGGGAAATGTCTCCGTACGTGTGAACGAGGCCTATTTCTACTCATACCGTTACTGCAGTGCCAATAACATTTATTCAGAAACTTTGACTAATAAAGGTTAAAGGTGCATTGTGTAACTTTTCTGGTAGAGGGAATGCTCAGAACAAATTATAGATCAAATCTCTTTGGAAGTATTTTGAGCTATAACCACCTTTAATTAAAAAATATATGGTAAGAGCTGTTTACTGTCATACTGTAGACGATTTCAGGCAGGACAATGACATATCCAGAGAAGCAACCAAACATTGTACATAATGCACCTTTAAATAAAATAATAAAGTGCATTGCTTATGTTAAGACAATTTATAATGAAACTCATGGGGCTGTCTGGGAATTATACTCATTATGGTAACACTGTTTGGGTCCACATATCATATATATATAGTTGCTACCTTGTGATAATTGAAATGCAAGTTATTTATTAATATTTACAAAACACTCATTAATTCTTGTTAAAATTGTAGTACATACAAAATAATCTTTTGCTAAGAATGCTAACGATGGTGAATAAATGGTCACATTTTCATATAACACTTTTCCACCCTCAAGGCACTCAAAGCACTAATGATCAGTTGCAATATGACAAAAAAAGTTGGTTGAATACTTAAATATGGCCTTAGACAAAAAAGTATTTAACAAAGGACTATAAATACTAACAGAGACGTAATGAAGTACTTGTTTTGCGTTTTACTCAGTTTGCCATTAATATGTGGTCACTAAATAAAGTATCTTGTGCCCTAGTGTCCTTAGTTCCTCTGAATCTCTCATGGTGGGGGTCTTAGGGGTTTGAAGGAGTCTAAAGAGCAGCAATAGCACATATTTCTTCTAAAGACATGTAGCATACACTCACACATGCGCTTGCCCTTTGAGGATCCAAAGTCTCTCAAAGAAAAGTGAACAAGAACCCCGCTGTGTATTTAAAACAGCCAGCGCAAAAACTTGGAATAAAACATAGTAAAGTCGCCAAGTGTGAAGTTACTTGGTTTAAACTGATTTTGATGCGTGAAAATACAAACATGGTGTGAACTGTGGCGTTTGCAGTCCACCGACTCGCTCTGTTAAAACGGACTTTATTGGCGTAAGTGCGGCTCAATAAGGCATGACTAGCCGATGAACATTGGTGAATAGAGACAAATTGCCAACTGTAACTGTGTCAATTCTCAGCCACGCTTTCTCAACAGATTGTGCTTCTCTGCAAGAAAGAAAAGTTTTACAATCCAGTTAGTACAAATGGTATCAATATAGTGCACTTATGATGACAGCCGGCCCAACACAAAGCTCTAATAGAGGCAAACTTTTAGACAAGTTAAGAGTGAAAAGCATTGAAAGTGATGAAAATAACAAGGCCGATCATTTCACTCTGACACAACTTGATAAATGACGACAAAGCCCTTTCTGAGGAGCCGTGACATTAGCCATGCTATAAGCAGCCATCTCCTATTCCCTTTACTGTCTGAGTTACTCTGGCCCTTAGCTCCCACAGTCTATTAGAGTGCTGCATTTTGACGCAGGCCTTCCCAGAGCATGGCAGATTAGCAGAGAAGGGTCAAGCTAAGTTCACATATAAAGGCCAGTTTGGTGGGGTGGGGGGGGTGGAGGTGTGGGGACTGACATCAAGAGAGTCAGAGCAACACACAGAGGAAGTTGCGAAAGAAGAGAAAAGATCTCTTAACCTTAGCTCAACGTGATGAAATATCCCCAGATATCAGCAAGTGCTCCAGCATAAAGGTTACGCTATTATTAGGCATGTTTATGTGAACAGTTTGAGTTTTTACCTTGACGTGGAGGGGGACAGTGGACCCTGGTGCACAGCGAGGGGAGCCATGGCGATGACCCTCTGTGATGAAGTATGAATGCCCCGTCCACTGGGAGCTCAGGAAACACAGGGAAATGACTCAAAGTGGAGCATGACCTTGACAGGTCATTAACAATGTGCAACTGTGTGCTCGCACTATGAGCTACTTGGACCAGGGGTCAGTCTGCTCTGATTGGACAGCTCAGTGCTGGAACTTACTGCAGTGCAGTGGCAGAGGAGAATTTGATATAGACTTTCCCAATGGGTCTATTCTGGGACTTCTATAAAAATAGGCATTGTTGAAATGGGTCAGATATATTTATATATATAATTTTGATATACACATATTCTGGAAATAGTTTTAAATAGTTTTAGTTTACTTAAAACAGTTAAAAAATGATTTAGTCCCTATATTCCATATTCTCTAATCTTTTTGTAGTACTTTTGTTGTACTTAGATTTCATGTGTTTATTATAAATATGGTCCAGAAACTAAAATATTTAACCATCTTATAATAGCTTTGTGGTCAGATGAATCAAAAAGATAACCTCTATAGAGCATAATCACCTTTTTCCTGAGGACTGTTACTCTTCTCAAATGCTCAGACACAGAATCTGCCTAACATACCTGACCAGTCCTCCACCTTTGTTTGAGTCATTTATTACTTTATTTAACTGCTCAATCTGCTTTAATTACACTCAATTTGATATATCTTAGATTAGATATAATAAAAATTATGTTGGATTTAATTCATTTTACACTGTGCCCCTGTGTAGATTCATACATTTTGCAGTACACAGCAAACCTCTGTAAATGTTCCTATACTTTTCATTCATCTTTTTGCACAGAAAACTCCATTCTCTGAACCACACCACCTCCCCATATTGGTATTCTGTCTGATAAGCTATACACTGTGGTAACAAGACATCTGCTGCGAGCTGGAGCCTGATTTTCTCACATACTGTAGATACTCATTACCCACTCTCACCTAGCCCACCTTAATTCCCACTGCCTCGCCTCCCCTTCTCACACGCAAATACCCCCTAATGCAGGTAGCTCAAGAGGTACCCAGAGACTTCCTGCCTGACGCTACCTGGCCCCTCTCCTGGGATTATTCACCACAATACACACCCCTCTTCCTCTGAATGTAAGGCGATCCGTGCGAGGGCTTTTGTGGCTTATAGACTGTCTCTCCTGCTCCACATACACACTTATACCTCATATAGGATAGTAAGGTAGAACAGTTCCCAAGGCGCTATGTCCTGTGGGATCTCTGACACAACTGATTGCCTGCTACAACCTCCCCTAATGACGAGAACAGCTTCGGAACCAACGGGCGACTCAAGCTAACGTCCTCCTTTATTGTCTTTCCATCTGCTGCCTGCCTGTGCCTCCTGTTTTGCACTCCCGCGTCTTGGTTTCTGACAGGATTTCGCTGTTGCACAAGTGTCAGTTTTGTAAGAAAAGCTGGCTGCTCTGTTTTCACACCAGCGCTTTTTGCTGACACTGACAAAATAGTTTCGATAGTGTAAAGTAAGAGAAAAAAACACTACATTACATCAGATCATTTATGTCACAAGGCCGAGTTAGTTTTTACAGCCATCTAGAGCCGTTGTTATCGATCTTTGTAAGTACACACGATTATTTAGCAGGACTTCTATTGGTTTGAACCACATTAAAGGTGCTGGAACTGATTTTTACTTAAAAACATGCAAAATAAAACTAGTTCATTTTAAACAGTTTGCAGAAGTTCAAAGCTTTTCCACCTAATGCATTCCTAACATTATTATTATTCACCAGAATGACTTTACAAGCAGGTCTGTTGTTGTTTCCGTCATCAATAATGCCAAAATGCTAACTAAGCACTTCCTATTTCTCAAAGAACAACACTGTATAATTTGAGACAGGCTGCACACTGTAACCTCATTTCAACCCCAAGAGTCACTTTTTCAAAATATCTGTGCTAAGGTAAAACTAATCTTGCAAACTACATGGAAAAAATGGGCACAAAAGCCAAAAAAGCTAAACATATAGTCAACACTAATCACTCATTTCACTTGTATTGCAAGTGGTGTGAGAGACTAGAGACTAACCACTCCAACAATGGTCTTTAGACCGGCTAATCCCTGGGTAATAAGTCACGGGGCAGTTAAAGATATAAATTTACCGAGGTTATGACTCATTAGCATTTGCACTCACAAATGTATTCTCTGGGGGAAACTAGAGTCACCAATTCATCTAACACGTCCAAGTCTATGGACAATGCTGTGTATGGAGAAGCCATTGTAGCGCTGGGATGTATATGTGAGCCAGAACTGCAAATTTAGGACTTTGTGGCCCATATAGTACAACAGCAACAGTGGGCGGACTGGAAAGAGATTTTCAGTGTATTGTTTTTCCTGTTTTGCTGCTACCTGGTTCTGTTGGAATTCAATACTTTGGATGATATCTTAAATTGGACTATTTTGTCTTATAAAGCTGTGTAAAGCACTTAGGAATGTGTCTGTTTATAACAAATGTGTTGTGAATAACTGATTGACTTGAATTATTTTAAGCACAAGGTGGTGCTGGGCAGGGAATCACATGGTTTCTGATGATTTGTGTGATTTTATTTTTCTGTAGATTTTTGTTTTTGTTTCATTTATGAAAGATGAATACAAAATAATTATGTTCATATACCAATAATAATATCTGCCCCCTACAACACAAACACAAACCTAGTATGAAAAACACAGTATTTAAAGGGCCCATATTCCACTATTTTGTTGTGTATGTTATAATTTGGTTTCCACATCACAAACATACCTGAAGTTGTGTTTTCTTTCAATCATACAACACACACACCCTGCATATTTAAGCTGAGCTCTTCTCTCAAACAGAAAATACTCAGAAGTGCTCTTCTGGTTTTTAAACTCCACACACCTTCACTGGAATCATTTGAATGATTTCCTGAAGTTTGCAATCTGTACTGAAGAAAATGTAAAAGGTACAGTAACTTGAAAACTACCACTTCATGACATCAGAAGGGGGGAAAAAGCATTTTAAGTTTGGAGATGTAATAATAGGAGAATAATAAAAGATTACTCAAACGTGTGAATGAAAGCTCACAAGACTCAATTTGGTATAATATACGTCCTTTAATCATCAAAAAAGTGAATATAAAAATGTGTATTATGACAATATATTGATACAGCAGCCCACAATAAAAGTACCAAATGTACTGTCCCAATATAGCAGTATTTGACTATATATTGGGACATTGTTCACAGTTAAATCTTATCAGTGCAAGACCAATTTGCATCATTGCTTAGAACATGACATAACAGTTTGTATTTGGATTCAGTGTGTTGTCCTTAAACATCCACTTTTCTTCTCTGCTTTGAGTCTCAGGCTGCAGCACATTGTCTAACTCCCTCAGCTGAACCTGCCCATTTAGCTTGTGTGCGTGTGCGTGTGTGTGTGCTTGTGTGCGTTTGCTCCATGTGTGTAGGTGATGGGCTGCACCTGTACGTGAGTGTGTATTCCCTGCGCACCTCCTGTCCATTGTCAGTGTCAAAGCCGCTCCGTTGGGCCATTGAGCGCACAGGTGGCGATAGACTGGCCCCTAATGAGTCCATATGGGAGCGTCTGGGAGAGGGCTGAGCTGGTGCTGCGCCGGGTGCACACAAAGTCACTGTAGTGGCTGGATATATTGATGTTCTCATTGTGTGCGTGTGTGTTTAGGATCTTGCTGTAAGAGAGAGAGAGAGAGAACAAGCTGCCCTGTGTTCCATTGCCTGCTGTGTAAACTCGGTGAACCTGCCAACCGCACGGCCGTTGTTGCGTTTGCTTTGAGGACTTTGATTTTATTGTTAATTAAAAGTATAGCTTCAATGGCATTTATACACTCACTGTAAAATGGTCCAGACAACATATAGCGCATGACTGTAGGCTCGGGCTGTATAAAGTCAGGCTCTTTGTCAGGAAGTCATGTAGCACTGATGCGTTTATGGCCTGCCGTACACCACAGCCTCAGGTCACAGAGCTATATTTACATCCATTGTGCAGATGACAAAGAGTATAGAGTGTATACTGCAGTGGAGCTGCCTCCTACTTGTGAACTTGTAAGCTCTTCTTACTAACAGGAATGCTGTTTACACTGTTTATTTTTTTCTTTTCACTTTATCTGTATATCTTACAAATATGCAGCAACTGATGTATTATGAAAGAATATGTAAGAAGTATTTTGACAACTGTATATAAATATAATAAACACTGTAAACGTGGATGTAATGAGTAATAGGGCCGTGGAAATCCATGTGATACAATATTCACAAATAAGTCTTAATTATGCGTGCGTTATGTCACTTTTCTGGTGGAGGATACATTACCTGCAACTTATTAGTGCACCTTGTACATGTTAGTTACATTTCTCATGTGCTAATAAACTCAGCACAGGGCTGTATAGACATTATACAAGTAATACATAACATTTATAGAAAGGTCAAGAATGTCACAGTGGCACATCTGCAGTAACTCTGACTGTGTAAAATGGCAGTTGGAGCAGTTGAACTGAAGTTGTGTGAACAAACAGACCTGTTTTATCTGTTGGTATTTCTTACACTACACTTACTTGAACCTGAGTGTGGCTTGAGGATTTGTTTTTCCAAGTTTCAAGCTGCTATCTGTGCATCTGTTGACACAATATAATGTGAGTGTACTTGTGATGAGTCAGTGGTTAGAGACTAGTCAGACCAGTCTGTCACTTTTACAGGCCTTTCCCTCCTGAACTGCAGTGTTCACATATTCCTCTGTAAAGCAGAATGTAAACAGCAGCATGCACAGCTCAGCACTCTCCCCTTTTCACTCTTTTATATTTGATATATTTATGTCAGACACTATAGAACTGAACTAGTATAAACCCATTTGAATTTGAAGTAATTCTGAGATAATGCTGCAATAGACCTTGTTTGACCTTTGACCTGAATAGTTTTTAAATGGTTTTCTAAATATATATAAGCTCTGTATAGTAGAATACCACATACTAGAAACTATTATTTTGTGTTATTAAAAGCATAAATAGTTTTTAAAGGTGACATGTAATCACTGTGGTATTGAAATTCGTTATCCAGATTTTTCCATAGTATCAAAACCAGAATTTATCGTAACACCATTGGACACATATGACTGCAAAATGAGTTAACATCTCTTTTAATGCCGTATATGAGTTTTATAATGTCTGTTTTATAGACACGTGCTCAGATACTCTTTTGCTTCGGTGTCAAATGCTTTATCTGGAAAAGCAATAATTACAGTGAGGGAACTGTGCTGCTTGGAGCTACCTTATAATTAAAGTTATTAAGCAGTATTTGTGATTAGACGATTGTATCACATGTATTCAAATGACTGGGATATGGTTATTACATGGTGCACAGGTACAGAATCACCACCTCCCAAACACTGCCTTGTCAACTGTGCTTTGTTTCATTACACCGGGTGACAGACACTTCTCATTTAGGACTCATATGATCAGGCTAAACGACATACACAAGATTAGATATGTCTGGAAAAGCGGCTACATTGTGATTTAATACTCACCTCATTTGAGTATATTGGCTCTTAACAGGAGACAGTTTGTGATTAAATTGAAATAGTTAGACGTAACAATATGTGCGTATCTGCAGCAAAGACAGTGAGGAAGAAAAGAAGTGACAAGACTGAATCGGTTTTATTAACTCAAATCTTTAATAGATCTTATCACAAATGAATAGCCATGAATGAGAAATAGGCACAAGAATGTAAAAATATACAGCCTTTGGAGAAACTGTAATAAAAAGGACACATTTTGGGTTACTGAAGCCGGAAGAATTGAATTGAGAATCAGTGTGTAATGCAGAAGAGTGAGACGATGGTGAACACAGCAGTGCACCAAACTGTATTTATGATGATACTGATGAAAACAGTACGAGTAAAGAAAAAGAAACGGATATGTTGCCAGTGTAAGCAATCCATTTAACTTGTCAAGTATTAATATAAATTATGAGTACAAAAGTCACACACCCACATTCAAAGCTTTTCCACCTTCAAGCAATTCAAAGCGCTTTACATCAAGAAACCACTCATCCACTCACACACACATTCATACAACTGTGACACTGACAAAAAGGTGGGTTAAGTGTCTTGCCCAAGGACACACCGCCAACCTGCGGGTCAGTGATGTAGTGATGTTCATGGCGAAGACCGTTAACCTTCGGATCAGAGAACGAGACAGATGCTATGATATTGCCAGTGAACACAATTATGCACATGGATTTGTTGTTTGTCCCAGTGAATGTCTGCAGGAGGTAGACAGACCTTGGGGCAATAGCAGAAAAAACACATTGATTCACATTGCAAGAGCCAAACTTTGTAGATTCTCATATTGTAGAATCTGGTGTAATATGAGTCTTTTTCACTCAACACAGTGGAGTCAGAAAAATCTTATGCAGTTCAGTTTTGTCATTTGTATTATCGTCGGGACACATATAAGTCATTCATCTAAAGCTTTCTATGATGTTTAGTCAAATTTATAGTGTGGATCATAGACTGTGTATTTAAATTAAAGGCCATTGCAAATAGAAAGTGAAGTTAGGAGCACTTCAAACTCCACTGACAATGTTTCCAATTGACTTTTCATCTTAAAATAGTCCCCATTTCTCTGTAAGTCCATGGGAGTGGATCTCTCCTT
>KN500393.1:20022-32835 GCA_000787155.1 Scartelaos histophorus | reverse complement strand
TGAAACGGAAAATCGGAGGCTCTACTGTTGTAGCGACCTACTGGCCCAATGGCAGTGCAGAATACCTGGCCTTCTTGGAGTCCCTGGAAGGGGTACTAGACAGTGCACCGACCGGGGACTCCGTTGTTCTACTGGGAGACTTCAATGCCCATGTGACATTGACGGTGACACTTGGAGAGTGGTGTTTGGGAGGAACTGCCTCCCTGATCTGAGCTCGAGCAGTGTTCTTTTATTGGACTTCTGTGCTAGTCACAGTTTGTTCATAACAAACACCATGTTCGAGCACAAGGGTGTCCATAAGTGCAAACAGCCACAATAAAGCCATGCAGAAGCCTCCCATCACCAGATACCTGAAAAATAAACTTTATTTGTTAAAATGTACTTGAAATAATCTTAATCCTAGTTTCTAGCATCAAAAAAGCATTTGTGAAGGCATACAAGTTATGAATTGCAGCAAAATCAAATTAATTTTTCTAAATTAAATATCAAATTATCTGAAACGGAATTGAAACGGAATTCGCTATTCTCTGAAACGGAATTTGCTGTTTTTTGAAACGGAAAATCGGAGGCTCTACTGTTGTAGCGACCTACTGGCCCAATGGCAGTGCAGAATACCTGGCCTTCTTGGAGTCCCTGGAAGGGGTACTAGACAGTGCACCGACCGGGGACTCCGTTGTTCTACTGGGAGACTTCAATGCCCATGTGACATTGACGGTGACACTTGGAGAGTGGTGTTTGGGAGGAACTGCCTCCCTGATCTGAGCTCGAGCAGTGTTCTTTTATTGGACTTCTGTGCTAGTCACAGTTTGTTCATAACAAACACCATGTTCGAGCACAAGGGTGTCCATAAGTGCACGTGGCACCAGGACACCCTAGGCCGGAGGTCAATGATCGACTTGGTTGTCGTGTCATCTGACCTCCAGCCATGTGTCTTGGACATTTAGGAAAAAGAGGGGCGAGCTGTCAACTGATCACCACCTGGTGGTGAGTTTGGTCCGCTAGCAGAGGGGGAAGTCTGAAAGACCTGGCAGGCCCAAGCGTATTGTGAGGGTTTGTTGGGAACGTCTGGCAGAGCCCTCTGTCAGAGGGACCTTCAACTTGCACCTTCGGGAGAGCTTCTGTTCGATCCCAGGGGAGGCTGGGGACATGGAGTCTGAGTGGGCTTCATCCTCAGCCTCCATTGTAGATGCAGCCGCTTGTAGCTACGGTCGTAAGAAAGGACATGTTATTAAAGATAATATATTAAAACACTTGTGTCATGCCCAAAACTTTTAACTGTGAGTGAATACATGAGAGTACAGTGTTTCTTCAGTTCACTTACAGAATGTGCTCCAGGGCCCACAAATAATACTGCAAATGTCATTTGAACATTACAAGATTTGATTTTGCTTTCTTGATTTTACTTTTTGATTGCTAATAATAAGCTGAATTGTAATCATTGCCCTTTGGAAGTAGACTAGTGCTTTTATCAGGAGTCATAGTAACAAGTGCACGTCACATGGCTTTGCTCTGTGGAAATGCTTGAATACTTATGGTAACACTTTGATTTTCTATTAGATCCAAATACTTTACCGTTGCACATTTAAAGCCAGTAAACTTTTGATGCTATAGCAATTTCCACTGGGTGGCACTGCAGTCCTATGTAGACGTAAATGCCTCTGCCTTTGTCCAAACTTAAACTTTCAGCACCTGATAAATCCAGCTCCTGTTCATGTCTTGCCAGGGCCAACCCTCCTTAGCTTCTGATATCATATGAGATTAGGCAGGTGGATTTTTGTTATAATTGTTTATTAAGTAAAAGGTGCATGGTTGTCCTCACCTCATGTATGGAATGTGTACAGTATACACTGCAAAAATACCCCTCCTTAAATACACTTGTATATCTAGGCCTTCATAAATCTGAAAATAAGATAAAATCACTTATTTTATGCCATAAGCATTTAAGTGATCCAAAAAAAAGCATAAAATCTAAAAATACCATGTTGTTTTGGTTGTTTTGTGTATACTCTAACTAGTTTACAGATATAAAAAAGAAGAAAAATAAGCTTAATGATCTTAGATATAGTCATTTAGTAGATATCCCTTAAAATAAGATAAATAAGATTTTTGTCAAGATTTAAGAGAGTAAATCTTGATTAGTTTTAAATTTGCAGTGTAGGATAAAATGTTTCACTGTATAAAGAAAAAGAAAGAAAGACACAGTAATGGTTGCTGAACAAAAAGCAATGATTAGATCCTATTTTCTCCTCCTGTGGTAAAACCACATGACCCATTAAGAAAAAAGACATTACATTGAGTTTTCTGTGCTTTTAGACAGCAGGAAAAGAGTAATAGAACTTTGCCATGTTCCTTTCACTTGAATGAAACCCCAGTGTACCAAACCTGGTGGTATTTATTACTTTTGTTAGCTGGTGATGAGTTACCTTAACAGTCTTTTATGAGAGCCAAACCTTCCTTTCCATTGGAGTTTAAGCTAAGAAGACAAAAATTCACAGCCATTACAATATTATCTGTTTCAGTTCTTAGATTGTTCAGTTCCCACACAGAGACATCACATTTAGTTAAAGTGTGTCTAAGTGCTTGTGTTTTTTATTGTTATTTGGACCTCAAGTGTCCTAAAGTGTTTCATTTATTTTATCCCAAATTGTAACTGTTCCTACCCACTCAAAGGGCCATACAATGGATCTGCTTTTAACCTTTGCTCTCTCAGCATTGGAAATCTTACCACAAAAAATGTCTGTGTGTCAGATCACAAAGCAGTTTTATTTTATGTTATTTTAGCTCCTCCATCTTTTAATCTTATTATCCCTGTGTTTTTAACTCCTACTCTGCTCTTTTTTGACTTTTACCCCAATTTTACCTCGGAAGAGTAGGTTTCCTCCTTTTATCAAACAAAAGAAAGAAACCCAAACAGACCATCCCAACAGTGGCTCACTTACACATAAGCTAAAAAGAATTTGGAGACAAAATGAGCGAAAATGAAAAATTAGTAAAAGCAAGTCAAATCCAAAGATTTTATTTCAGGATTTAGACTCAACCTCTAATCCTAAACCCCGTCTTTTTAAGGATGCATTAACTGAATTGTGTGAATTGTTTTCAAACAATTTTACTATTAAGAAGGTTTCTGACATAAGCAATCAAATATCTGCCAAGCCGTTTATGTAAACAGAGAATTGTTTTACTAATTTTGTTTCTTTAACCTTTTCTTCCCAAGCTGATTTTTATCCCACATGAAAGTGACCATGTGCAGGATGTAATACTCACCAAATTCCTCAAAGATGTTTTTAATATGGTTGGACCCAGTATTTTATCTGTTGTCAATTGTCTCAGTCTGAAGGCCTTGTCCCATCCCATTTTAAACATGCTGTGGTCCAGCCACTTTTAAAAGAAACCCAGTTTAAGCACCTCTGATTTGAACAATTGCAGACCAATTTCAAAGCTTCCATTTTTATCCAAAGTTTTAGAGAAAGTTGTTTCAACCCAGATTTGAGATTTTAAGAATAGAAATCACATTTTTGAGAAATTTCAGACCTTTTAACCCTTTTTGAGCCCTCCTGCAGCCTTAGATCCTCAGGCAGGTCTCAAACTGTTCCAAAGTCCAGGCTATGGACGAAGGGTGGTCGAGCTTTTTCAGTCTGGGTCAGATTCAATCAGATTTGATTCCTTTTTATTGTATTTTATTAACTTAATAATTACTTAACTTAATTAATTGAATTGGTTGCTTCATTGTCTGATTTTGTAGTAGATCATTTTTTTATTGTCCTTTGCTGCTTGCACAGCACTTTGTAAGTCTTGTTTTTGAAAATGTTTTAAAAATAAAGATTTTTTAAAAATATTTATTATAAATGGTTAGCCTCTCAGAGGTATTCCTTTCTTCTGTTGTATACACTGTTGGTTGTGACACTCAGCACACCAAAGATGAACTTTCAAGCAGTAGCTCAGACTTGTTTATACTTATAAATTTGGCGAACCTCCATTGTTTTTCTGTCCTTGGACTGGCAATGATTATTCAGGATCTGCCCCTGTGTATGTCTCGAACACGTAGTCATCACTTTGCATACAGCTCATATTAATTTCCTACTTCAAAATCTAATTAAGACTGCCATTTTCACGAATGCCCCAAAGATCATTTTAAGTGACTCCACTGGAAAGTTCTCTTTGACTACAAAATGAAAGTTAATGTGTCGCATCTTGTGCTTCATCCTGAAGGTCATGAAATCGTGCAAAGGTTACAGTCATCAGTGCTGCTCAGGTACAGTATCTCACCAAAAAGTCAGAACATTATTGGGTCACACTACCTTTACATATTTTTCATTATTGTTACTGATCCTATAATAAGTTGAAACACCATTTGTATGCTAGATGTAAAATATAATGCTGGAAAATACATCAGGAAAAGCAGATCCTCCACTCTGTCCTCAAGTCTGAACAGCTGGTGTTCCACAAATGACCCCTGTGTCTAGAGAGTCAGAAAGAAAGAATTCTCCTTCATAGCCTTCAGTGTAAAAACGTTATACAAATTAATATTTATTCCTGTTGTTGCCAGATCTCATATAGCACTACCACCTGATTTATTTTAATCATTATCTCAAAAATCAAATCAACATGAAATACTTGCACTTTAATTTAAAATGTAGTTTTTTTCCCTCTTTGAACCTACATAAACCATCCTTGCTCTGCTGATCTGAAGGGCTTAATACACCTTCTGTTTTTAGGACTGAAACACGTTAATCATATAATTGCAGTTATTGATATTATTGTCAACTAATCTAACAACTGAATAGTTATTTGGAGTATACGTGGACTCCAATACCATGTGACAAAAGAGACTTTATGACCCTTACAGAGCAGTAATTACATACATAGGACACAGGAAATGTGTTCATTTTCCGTTTTTGATGAAAAACCTATTGTCTGTAAATGTCATTAAGAGGCATTACTTTAGTATCACCTGGGTCAAATTTAGTAAAAATGACATATTCACAGGTCTTTTGCATGCTTTACTTAATTTAAAAATGAATTATCACTATAATTAATTAGCAAAATAATCTTGTCAGACAGATTGCTACAAACCCAAATGTGTAAATGCACATAAAAATATTGCATAATTTTTCTTACATTTTCTTGCCCTTCCTTAGATTTGATCCATCCAAGGAAGCGAAAGACAAATGAGAGAGAACCAGTAACTGTGTGATTTTTAAGTGCTTGATGATCAAATCCACAATTTGATCATGAGACATGATCATCGCCTTGTGAAGTGCCCAGTCACTTTGGAAACTCTTTATAATGAAGAAAAAAAACAAACAAACAAAATCCATCTCATCAAAAACATTGTTTTCAGGTAACCTCTCTGCAAAGTGCCCCTCTTCACTGTGTTTGCTTGACCCTTTTGACGTGAGTCAAACATTTTACACGGTTCACTGTCTCCATGTCTGCAGGCTTATTTGTGCATGAGATGTTAATGTCGCCCGTTTGTTGTTTCTTTCTTTCCCCTTAAACTCTGTGCCACACCAAGTGTCGGCAAATCACCAGACTTTGGACCACAAGTGTTTTCTGATAAAACAGTACAGGAGGCCAAGAAAAACAGTAAAATGGTAGCCTACTTAAGATTACCTTTGCCCAATTCTTCTTTACACCTGGACTGTAGATCTGCTATATCCAACACTTCATCAAGTACTGTCTGCTGTGTTCTCTATTTTGTATAGAAGGAGTTAAAATGAGTAATAAATTATATGTCATTGTTGTTAAATATCTCCAAACACAAAAGACTTTTCTAACTTTTGTGCTTTTTGTATTTGGCCCTTTTTGCGTTTTATCCTTTATTGGTTGCACTAAACACTAAATAAATATACAGGCAACTGGCACACACACAAGTGCTTTCTAACAGAACACATATTTACACCTTTGAAATGTTAAGCTCTTTTATCCTATTTCCACCAAGTCAATGTCAAACCAAGGCATAAAAATGTAATGAAACAATCAGAACTTTATAAAGGATTCTATCCAGAACAGCTTCTTTCTACTAAATAATGACTGAGATCTTATAACAAGGTCTTTACAAAAGTGCCGGATGTGAGAATGTAGCATGTGTCCGTGAAAACACACACATTATGAAGTTTGTAATCATCCCCCAACTCAGGAGAAAAAACAACAGAATATGGTCTTCATTTATCAGGAATTCTCTTGGTTTCCCAGTTCAGAGAATGTGCCAGTGATACGGGGTATGGCACCAAAGCCTTGCCTCAGGGGAATTTGGGAAGGGACCAGAGGGCAGTCAAAAGTCTGACAGATTTAGAATGGAGAAGCATATCAGGCATAACTCATGAGCACAAAGAGACTGGGTGCAGGGCTCCTGAAGTCTGCAATAAAAATAGTTCTTGATGTACGAAAGGTACTTAACATTGCTTTCTGGCATAATATCAATGTAATGAATGCTGAGGGGAAAAAGGCAAAGAAAGAGGAAATTGGTTTTTGGATGCTCCATGAAGATGGTTTGTTTTCAGTATACTGATTTAAACAAAGCTGTAAGTAACTCTCATAAAATGTGCTGCCAGCAAGACATATCCAGCCTACACTTCTGAGCTCCCCCTCCACACCATAATTATCACATAAAACCAAGTGTAATTGAGTCAAAGATTTATAGATATTGGACATCTGGGCATGATTTTGACTCTTTCTTTTCACTAAACCACAGTCCAGTCTTCAGTATATTAACAGTGTGCTAAGACCACCGAGATAGCCAAGAATGCACCCAGGCTTCATCTTCACTTAAATCTAAATTGGTAATGATTTGATTCAAATCAAAAATCAAATCATAAACATTCTTGTTTTAATTGATGTGGTAGTGCAGCATCTGGCCTGTCATTCTGTTAGCTGTTGAGCGATTTAGTATATCTTATCTGTCATCATTGACTTTGACTGTCTTTAGAAACATTCCTGCCTCATGATTTTGTTGCACTTTCATAAGTACTGCCCTGGGGAACTACACAGCAGTCTGAAGGCTAATACGTCTAAAGCTCCTGTATATTAAGAACATGTCAACATACTGTTTTATTCTGTTTCATAAAGGTAAGTTTATCCATTCCTAAATTACATTTGACAATCATTTTATCCATTGCCTTTTGCCATTTGCCAGTGTGTTATGAAATTGTGTCCTTGGGGAGGTGTGTCGAAAAAGTGGTCGACACAGCCCGTTTCCAGCAGTCCCAAAGGCAATCACCGCTCTTTAGCACCAGTGTGAGGAGCATGTCCAACACAAGCTCTTTTTGAAGCTTGTCAAGTGTGTAAAGCACAATATACTGTAATTCCAAACACTATATCTTTCAAGTTGAAAAGCAACTCACAATACTGGACAGTGTGTACATTTTCCACACTGTTTAACACACTAAACACGCTTAGACCGTGGCTTAAACACACACTTTTGCTTTACATCATAACAAGGAATGGGACAGAATGACATTTAATCACAAATGTAGTGTAGATATAAGGTACCTTACATAAAATAAGAAATATTTGGATTGAAAAAGACTATAGACTATTCCTACAGGTCAGTTATATTACCTTTGACATAACAGATGTATGATGAACAAAAATAATTGATTCATGAAGTTTTATTTTTTAGCTCTGACAGTTGAAGCTCATCCTCACTGCACTGCTGTGACATTTTAATAGTAGTATACCTTAATACTTTATACTATATTGTTCTAATAAATTAAACTGTAATGACTCTCATTCATCTCAATCATGTGAACCCCCTTTTTTAGTCTGTAATAACAGTGTATAAACTCTTATAGTAATCAGGTAAAGCCTTTAGGGCTTGGGCACACATTTGAACAGTTTCTGCTTCTGTATATCAAAGATGACTAGTAAATCAAACCTGCTACTGCCATTTGGAGAAAATGCTGTTTGCATCAGATTTCAAATAAATCAGAAAACAAACATTTTATCTATGGGGCAGTGAATCGGTGTAGCACATCATGTTATTGTTATGTGGAATATGTAGTATCACTTAACCACCTTTTTCACTTTTTAATACCTTTACAAAATGTATATCTAGTATTTTCCTTAATTGGGAAGTGTGAATGGAAAAAGTGGAAAAATACAATTGTTCAGTTTGGGCATACCTGGAAAAGTTGAACCTGGAGAATGGAAAAGACTTAAGATTAAGTTTAACCTAAAGCAAAACATTCAACACAAGTGCTCCCTCTGTCGACTGTCAAGAAATAAATTGTGTCTGGCAAATGTGGACCAAGGTGATGAAGGAATTGCTGTGATCATGTTTTCGTAGAATCTTATGTAAAGCGCTGAGTGCTTAAAGGAATGCTGATGTGCCTTTTAGCTCCGGTGTGAGTGATATTGTTTTTTCTACAACAACATCTACAGCACAAGGGGTGGGGGGCTATAGGCATTTACTAATCCATCTTATGTAATAGGTTTATACGGCATGAATCACCATTGCAGTATATGTAGTAGAGTTTTGCACAACCTTATTTTACTTTATTGTGTTTATAATTTTAGTTAGTATAGGTACAGTATAGTACAGTGCTTTTATTGTAAAAAACGGACCAAAAGCATTCTTGTTTGTCAGTTATGATGCATTGAGTGACACAAAAGCGTATTAAATTGATGATACTGACAAAAAGTACTTCTGAAACAGTAACCCTATACACTGTTGGATAGGTCCATATGTAATTGTCAGACCTATGTTTTTTTTCCCAGTGACTTAAGTGACTCTGTTTCTAACTCAACATAACACTTTTGGTTTGAAGGGGTCTCCTGCTGTTGCACAACCTGAGCAGCGATGTCATTCATCACTATAGACCCAACCGGCTGCTGTGCGAGGCTGTGTCGGGGGCAGTGTTTTAAACAGGGAGGGTGCAGGGGTGTGGACTTTAGACTTCCCCCAAAATCTTGAACCTTTCATCTCTTTAGTGCAAAGAGAGTGAGTTTGAAGAAGCATCCCTTCCTTTCATCTCCTCCCAGGATACTATTTTGACATTTTTTGTAACTGTTCTTTTTTACTTACTCAAAAAGCCTCTGCTATTTTACATTTATGAAACAAGTCCATCTGAACCGGATTTGGTGAGGACAATTCCAATTTTTCCCTGAGGAATTATAGTGGGAGATGAGTTACAAACAGACAGTCAAGTCAATGGAGTCTTGCACAATACTCGTAGGAGACTAATCCAGGAAAACCATGGGATTATTATTTAACATCACGAGGATCCCTTCAAAGATGCTACTCAAGATACTGGTCTTTTTAATTTTGCAAGGTAGGTTGAGGACTATTGAGATGAGATCTGCTAATTCTTTTTTTGCTTTTATAACTTAATGTCTTGTCCACTCAAAGGTGCTTGGATGTCCCATAGCAAGATCATTCCCGAGGTCGACACAGGGGTGATCCGAGATGATAGGCCTGCGGGATTTGGGGGATCTGAAGATTTTGGGATGTCCCAGATAAAGGACGCAAAACCAAGAGTCAAGCGCTGCACCTGCTATTCTTATATGGACCGTGAATGTGTTTACTACTGTCATCTTGATATCATCTGGGTGAACACTCCAGAGTAAGTATACTACTAAATTATTACTACTATTCCTTTCCACATGAGTAAGCTGTCAACAGGTCGCAGTGCTGTTTTATTGTTTAAGTTGGAACGCAAAGGGTGCCAATTATAGCTTTTGACAAATCACACTGGCATCCTGATTGTGCAAATTAAGGGGTGGGACTTTGGTGTCAAGATTAAAAAACATTATAGTCACGCCCTCAAAGTTGCCCTCCCGAGGCGCAACACCCTGTCAGTGTTCAAGTAACAGCAGGCCCAGCACAAAACCCACAGAGCCTGAGGGGTCAAAGTGCAAGGATCAAGTTGTAGGGGGGCTAGTGTGACCAACGAAAGCAAACTGGAAACTTCTAAAGAAAGTATAAGACATGTCATTGATCAAATATTACACGGCTGTCATATGTACATTTTACCTGAGCATGCAAAGGCAGATGGGAGCGCTGGAGATTTATCATGAGGCATTAAAATGAAATAAGTTTTTAACAAACAAGAAATGTCTAGGAGAAAATAATCTCTGTAAAATGTGCATTTGACTGTTTAAGTTTAAGTTAACTTCCCCAATGAGTTATTCTTGTATATAAGAGACTTTCTAAGAGCTGTGGTTTTCTGTTGTGCTTCAGAAACCCTGAGACTCTTTTATTGTGCTGTCCATTGTGCCTAGTTGTTGGACGTGGTCATTTTAATCATTATGGTTTTTATGGGGACTCTTTAAGTAAACATAAATAGACTGGAAATAATTGAGTCTAGCTATTGATTCAAGTTCTTTTTCCATCACATTTTCTTTGGGGCATGCTATCACACATTCAACTTGAAAGTTAAGTAGTACAGGTACAGGTATACATAATTTTTTATGTGTTCACCCATCCTTAACAAATGACTGTGTCATCAGTAATAATAAGTGTAATCTTTTATGTGCTGATGTGTGAACTGTGTTTTATAGCATATGAAAAGGTGATGTTTAATCCTTGTTCACAGAGAGCAAAGAGTACATTCAGTGCACACCCTGTGTCTGAAGTGAACATTGTTTAGTTGCTGACAGTTTTCAAATGAATTTTTGACACCTTTTTGGTTTGATTGACAGCGCCATGCTCTGGCACTTTTAACCGCATATTACAATCACTGGCAGAGAGATGCAGTTACATAGTTGCCTGTTTTCTTCTGCCAAAACTGCTGCTAGCTGTTATGGGTAAACAACACGCCTCGTAACGGCAAGTTTAGACACTGTGACTTTTTTTTTTATAAGGACACACCGCATATGTAAGGAAGAAAGAAGATGGTGTTTGAAATGTAATATAACTCAATCAGAAGATGTGGTTGGTCTTTGTGGTTGGATACACAGTAGTTTAGGGCTCACACGTTACATACCAGTGGTCAGGATTGTTTTTACAGCAGATTTGCCAAAAACCCAACCTAAACCATCTAGACTATTGCATGATACAATAATACAAACAGTCCAAACTCTGGGAAATGATAACTACAAAATACTTTTTCTTCAGTTTCTCTTTCACTGTGTAAGAAAATTGGCCAGTGCTAACAACTGCAAGCTGGTGACTGGTTTGTTAGACAGCTTTTCTGTCCACCAGGCTTTTTTATTGGAATGGTTAGAGATTTTCTTCAAATGGCTGTGCACCACAATGGAACATCCTCATGTATGTATAGTGTAACATATACCACTGGTGTTCAAGTGCTGAGGCTTTGCGTAACCTCTTAATGGCCACATTCAGTCTCAGACCACATTTGTGGTGGCATGCGGGGTAGGGGTCCTCAATTTCCACTTTCCTGAACTTTTCACACAGAAGTGGGTATTATTTGTCGACCTGAGTGACCTGACTTAAGAAAAAGCAAGGATTTGTTATTGTCTGTCCTCAAAGGTGAAAGCCATAGTTTTCATTTAGTTGAAGCTCAAACGCACAGTAGGATCAATAGTCTGTACAAAGCACTTCTGTGAGTGCTTTGACTAGATTTAGCCCTGACGCATTTGCTTCATCTTCCATCTCCTGTGGAATACATAAGTTACAAAAGCTCAGTCAAGAGCACAGCATCAGTATTTCACAATACTTTAATATATCTATGTGTAAACTATTGCACAGGTTTATAACATGTATAGATGTTATATGGCCAAGGTAGCAGAATAATTATATTTATCCAAAATCAAAATATACCAAATTGACAGTATAGATCACTTACACTTTGACACTAGAGTCTCGTCCTGGCACAACCATTTCAGTTTATCCAAACTTGGGAGCAGCACAAAAAGTATTGTTGTTACCCAATGAAATTATACTGGGCTATCAGTTCAAATCAGTGTATGTACGTGTATTTGTAATAGAAAACCTCTTAAAGTATATTATATAAACACCAATAATGAGAAAGACAAAATACATTAGTGTTTCACTACTTTCATATCTAACTTAAGCACAATTTTAATGTCAAACTACACATGATAATATTATGTACTGGTAATAGTTTTGACCCAGACACAACAGGTGGTCATAACCTCAATACATTTCATAGCTCAATCTCGACTTCTCTGGAATAAAATATCAAGGCATTGTTCACTGAGCCACTGATTTACCCTGACACAATAAAGCCCCATTATTACAGTTTTATCTATGGCACATGAAAAGGCTTACATTTCCACATATCACTTTTACTACTGATCCAAACCTCCTCCCTGAAAGATCTGGCAAGAGCTTGTTTTCCAATTCAGTATCAGTCTGTTGAAGTCCTAACCACACACCTCCTGCTGCATGTGGTCAGGGACAAATGTGGCACTAAAGCATATTTTTCTTGTGCATAGTCTACCTACTCACTCGTATACTCTCTGTTTTTCCTCAGACGTACAGTTCCATATGGGATATCCAGTTACCAAGCCCCACAGCGAATTAGAAGGGAAACTCTTGAGTCTCCCCGCTGCCTCTGTGTGGCTGATGCAGAACAGCAGTGCAGAGACTTCTGTCAGTCAAGGTTAGTTACACAATTCATAGCACAAAAATGTCATCTAATATCCACTGTATCCCATATTTAGTCTGCTAGACAAGCTGGATAAACAGTGAAAAAGGCATGCCCCTGTAGCAGTGTAGTGAAAAACAGCCCAACCTGGTTTGACATAAGCTTTTAAACTTCAAGTACTTAAGATGCTCTGCAAGACCAAGTAAGACCAAATTGAGCGGTTGCATAAAATATCATTATATAATATAAATCTTAAAATCAGGGGTTTCTATACTATGGCCTATAGAATTTCTGCTGTCCT
>KN500393.1:0-19987 GCA_000787155.1 Scartelaos histophorus | reverse complement strand
TACCATATATTTAAAATTGTAACATCAAACCCTTAATATCAAACATTGCAATGTGATACAGGCTTTATATGTTTAAATTTTACTAAAGATGAGGTGGCCCATTCATTTAATTATACAATCAGTGTAAAAAGTTTGGACCCCCCCCTGGTTTTACACTTGTTTGTAAAAAGATGCATCTCTATGACTCTTTTTGGTGCTGCAGCAGTAGCAGTAGAAGCTGTAGCATCGTGAATCTGGACTCGGGCTCACTACATAAAGCCAGATAAATGTCATTTCCATTAAGACGAACAGCGTGCGAGTTCTGGGATCATGCCAGAGAAACGTGTAACTGGCTTAACTCTGAGACCTAAATGCTGTTACATTACTTTTACAGCCTGGTTTTCTTGGCAATACAAATGCTTTAGTACAACATTGAACAAATATACTTTGCTCTAGACCTGTCACGATAATTATTATTTAACTTATTGTTCAATATATAAAAGCTGGAATAATATTTTTTGGGTGTCAGTATTTACTATGTATACATTTTCTTTGTAATACTGGGAAATTTTTGGTTATTTTTGGCATTTTGCTGTATAAGGTTCAATAAATAACTTGACTATGACTCATTACAGTACTAAAGTGTTCTTTCTGTTCAAGTTTATTCTGCTGTTTATTTATTGCAGCTCAAATTTTTAAACAATATTATAGATTTAGCATTAAGTCTGCTCTAAAATTATTGTGCAATATTATCATTTGTGACGAGCCTACTTTGCCCACGTAGGTTAAAACACATCCAATTGCTCACAACCAGTAAATTATACAATATTAGATTTTATATTGAAGAGCAAATGGCATATGCCCAAACAATGCAATAGAGCAAATACAAACTAAAACCCAGACTAACCTGGGACTAGAACAGATCCAAGACTGTATTAGGACTGGTCGACTAATCAACTAACCAAATAAGAATTGACACCAGATGATAATAAGCAGTACTTTTTACTACATCTTTTTTATAATTCATTTGCAGCTGTTGAACACTGGTCTTGGATTCCACGTATTAGAAAGAAAAAAATTGTTCAGAAAAAATACAGGTCTAGGATTTATACAAATTTCCCAAGGGCTGAGATGAGTAACTTTCTGACCCTGGACACAGCTGCAGGAACTATTCTTTTCCAGTCATAAAACAAAGAAGTAAATTTAGCATCACCACTAATGTCATACATCTTGTCCTTGAAATCTCACACTTTTGGAGCTCATCATGCTAAACCTCATTACTATTCCCCACAGAGCAGCCTGACACCCCCCCAGACTCGTGGTCATGGGACACTGAAGCCCACATAGCCCCTTTCGGCTTCACTTCTTCTGCTGTTGGCACCGTCAATCCAGGTACTCGCACTAAAAGGAGGAACTTCTGGAGTTGGACTTTGCTAACATTCCTCACCATCATATTTCTGAAGCAAGTTCCATCAGGCCGACTGGTTTCAATAGATCCTCTCCTCGCCTCCTCTCCTTAGTAAATTCAATGCAGATCTCTGGAGGACATTTTTTCTGTTCTACCTTAGGAGCCTGGAGCGGATTAGTCTCATAGACTTAAAAGCAATTGAATGCGCTAATGTCGGTGTGAAGACTCCCTGGAGACTGAACTGGTCGATTTTGTTGGTAATTAACCACACACAGAAGTTTATATCTGTCTCTGAGACTGTAGCAGTGACAGTTTTATGAAAAAGGCTGTAAGGACAAGAGCGTTTGATTTTCACTTCGAAAGCAGTGAACCACAGGATGGCATTGTTGACCATATGTCTAATGGCATTTGTCTGTCAAAGTAATATAAAATATCTATATATTGAAAATATATATTTTTAAATGGTCACTAAAGATGATTTCAAGTGTGTCTGACATTTTATCATTGATAAGCCAAAAACATCATGAAGACAAATTAGAACAATAATTAAATTAGAACGTCCCTTCAGTGTGGTCTACTTTTTTATTTGCATTTATTTTATTGGCATTTGTCTTGACGAACTGCAGTCTTTTCATTGGCACATATAAACAACTAACCTTTGGTTTAACTCAGACTTAACTTAAACTAGCAATACACAGTGGCAACAGTTACAAATAGAGAGGCAATGATACAGTTTTTCCATGATTCGATACATATCTCTAGTAGTAGTTAATATGTGAAGTTTTTTACTTCATTTGGTTCAGTTGTTTACAGCATTTTTATTCAGTGAAAATAAGAACAGTGCCTTCTTGAGCTATTTTATATTTTTATAATATAGTCAGTCTACTTAATATAGACTGTTAGGGAAGTTACACATTCAGACTTTTCCTTTTTTGAGGATGATTTGATGATTCCTTTTCTTTTCCTCCTGAGTCTTTGTCTCCTCTTGCTGCATTCACACAGACTCCTGTGTCCACGCTGCTCTGGCTCGTCTCCAGCAGCAGCAGCAGCAGCAGCAGCAGCAGAGACAGACAGTAGCTCCTCCCACACTGCCCTGCTCTTTTTACACACACTGCACTCTCCCATCTACTCAACTCAGACTATGTTTTATAACATAGAAATGTCTCTACAGACCATTTCCTGAGAAAAACCTATGATACAGAATGTAAGAAAAAGATCTTGTATGTCGCAAGTTGCATTGCCTGTGTGTATATGAGCGCATTTGATTCAAGTCTGTGTAAAGCCAAGAACTGCGCTGAACCTGTACTCGTGCAATCTGCACTCTTACAATCTGCATACGTATGAAAAACGTGAACCATCTCCAATGCATATACTCTCAGAACAGACTCACCACCAGCAGAACACATTTATAATCCATATAAGTCCTTTAGTCTGAAAGAAGCTGTTGCATTAGGGCACAAGGAGAGCTTTTTTCGGTGCTTACGGTTTATGCAAATTAGCCATGTGCCGTTAAGTTTTGTTTCTATAAAACCTAAACAAATATGTGCAAAGCTGCATTAAAGACATTGTGACATTGTGGCTCTATAGTGGTTATGGGTTATATGTTGTAAAGTTGAGTTTATTTAATATTCTGCTGCAAACGTTGGCTGATACCTCACAGCTCCTTACCACTGGTTAGGAACAGTGGCACTGACTCACAACTGTTTCATAAAGTAAAGTTAAACTGCCAACAGTTGTCCTGCTAATAAAGATCTCCTTGCGGAAAAACATGCTGTATTTTTTGTGTTTTGATTGCATTTTAATTTAATGACATTAAAACGTTGAAGATTATTCGAAAATTGATCGTCAATTCTCAGGACGATCAATTAAGAAAATTGAATCAAATGCCCATCCCTAGTTGCAACTGAGGAGCACTCTGAGAAAACTGTTTTCCTTTCAGACCAAAATAAATAACTACACAGTGGGCATGGAGGGACAAGTGCATATCCACCAACCATGTGTATCGAATCCTGTATCGAACTCTATTATATCGAATATTGTTGCTTTCCTATTTACAAATAATCAAATGAAAAATAGGTTTTGCCACAGCTCTGCCTTCCTGCTCCTGCCCCCATGTACTGACTGACTGACTGCTTGTTGGACTGACCTGTATTCATTTCTGATAAATACAGTGTTGTAAGTGAAAGCTGTTTATTTGCTGTTGATGTCAAATAGTAAATCCTAAACATTTATCACATTAAGGCCTCTGCTCCACAACAGTTCGCTAAGTGGATAAGTGCTTGTTAGTGGTGGTTGGGTTAGAAATGTGGCCATTAAAGGGTATTTCCATGAAAAGGGCCTTAATGTGCGGAGACGGTTTATGAAAACACAGCTGAAAATCATCCCAGTCGACCCACAGGTTGGCTCATACCATGTTTACTTATAATAACCTGACAATTATAGTGGCCAAGAATGCATCAGGGCTCTTTTTTGAACAATAAAAAATATACACAGTTCTTACAAAAACAGTCATGAAAAACAATAATATTTATGTATTTTGAATTGATCTAATTCAAATGAAATTGTGGCTTTTTTCCAACTTGTTTTAATTTCTTTCTGCCCGTTTAGCATTGCTTGGTTAAACAAAAGTGCCTAGCAAAATAGTTAGTGGTGTAACAGAATGCATTTACTATCAGAACTCACTTTAAGAGATATATTTGTAAAATAAAACCTGTATATTTTAACTTCATATTAGTACATTTGTATTTGTGACATTTGGTTTTTAATCCCATGATTTTTAAAATAAATTAATTTACCATTGTAAATAGTATTGAGATCAATACATTTTTATATTGAACATGTTCTCAAAAATATATGACAATTGCACATTTTAATTATTATTTTTGTATTATAATAAAGTACATATCCCATTACTATAGTGTGTTACTGTTTTGTTTTGTTAAAACTTCTTTTGTGAATGTGTTTACAGTTTACAATATGGACACAGCTGCAAAAAGCTCCATATGTGTTTTGTGTCATCTATCAGTTCATAGATCACTAAAGATACTGTAAAACACTTTGTGCTGCGTAGTCACACTGACCATAGTAAAACATCTGGTCTTGTGCAGCTTATTCTGTTGAATGACTTAACAACACAGAGCCTGGAGATAGAGAAAGTACAGTGTTCGTATGTGGACCTGCCCTGCACAGCTGAGGAGCCCCGGGCACATGTCTGAAGCCCGACACGTCCAGGAGCTCCCTTCTTCACATCCAATAGGCTATGTTCACATTTTAGACTCTGATGATATCAGAACTTCAGACAGAGGGTTTTTATATAACTAGATTGACTTTGGTAGATTTTTCTGTTTTTGCATGAAAGTTCTTATTTTTTCTCATTTTTTTCAAGAGGCATGTTTGCTTCTCTCTATTGCACTATATCAGATGTTGTGGGGGAAAAAAATCTCTTGATAAATATTTAATCCATTTGCGAAGCCCGATGAGTTTTTGGACAAAGGTTTATTCTTGTTACAGCAGGGACAGGGTCTAGTCTTGCCCGGACCAGAGACCAACAGCCTCTCCTCACCAGCATCAGGCCCTGTTCACGTTAGACCCCCCCATAGCTTCTCCCATCTCTCTCCCATCCAGAGCATCTGAGCTCGGATTGTTTATACCGAAATACAAGTTACATACATATCAAAGCAGAGGGACTGGTTTCTTGTTTTGTGCCTGTTGATCCTTTACACATGTTAATGACTGGTCTAAGGTAGAATTCACATTAATTTATACAAAAACAGACTGAGACAAATCACAACATACTTTTCCATCACATCAGGCAATGCAAATCATCATAATGGGGGTTAAAACAAAGGATTTGAAGCCTTAGATTTAAAATTAATGCTTTCTTTATTTTCTGGACATTTTCTTGTAATTTTCAAGGAACCAAATTTTTGGGTTTTTATTGCTTTGTTTACAGATTGTTTTTAGGGACGTAGCACTTCACATTAAAATAGCCACAGAAACACTCCTTTAAATATTTTTCTTTACTCCAACTATTCAGACATCCAATCCATTTTTGGTGACTTTTTCTATTTTCATCAAATTGGCTGTTTTCTATAGGGTGACAGCAGAGGTGGGGGGAACTAAAAGTAAGCATATTTTTGAAAAACATATTTGTTTCCAAAATTAAGATAGAAAAAAGTCCAAATTATTTTCACCTTGATTTTGAAACACTTTTTTTTTTGTTTTTTGAAACATGCTCAGTGTAAACAAAACTTCTCATGTCACCAAAATTGATCCGATCAGGATGAAACTCACATGCCTGTGTTATTTTCTATTGCAATTGCACAACCAAAGCCAAAGTTATCACATTAAATAGACCTTTGATTCACATATTTCAATATAAAGACATATTAGCCTGTGATACAAATACCCACATATACTATTTGATTTTTTTTTCCACTTTAACTTTTCAGATATGAAGTGTTATTCACTGCCAACACACCCAACCATCTTTGGTGACAAAAAGTCTCCCCTGGTTTCTAGACACATGTTGTTCAAATAGATGAAACTCACATATGTCTAAAAACCTGTAAAAACACATGTCTGTGTGAATTTTCATGGCAATAGAACAACCACAGCCAAACTTGTCTTGATAAATGTACCTTCAGATACACAAATTTCCCTCAACAAGGCACAAGGATTTATTAATGTCTAGGTACCACTGTACCACTGTACTGTACTCGTGTGCTGCTGCCCTAAGAGCTTTTGTCATTTGAAACCCTTTGGGGAATATATAAGCTGTATTGCAAGATGTTAACGTTATCTCCTGGTTTTTATGACTCCAATAAATGTCTGTTATTTTATAATTACTAGTCAACTTTCCTTATCATGAGATGTTTATTCTTGACTCAATAAAATATACCACACGTGGAGATAAAAATGTAATGACCACCCGCTTGCACACTGCTCTGCTCTCTGTTTTGACTTCATCTGGCTGCTTATTTCTTCTTTCCATCAATATAGGGTCTGATTGTCCCTGCAAAGGTGAGGATATATTTAACATACTGCCCCTGAAAACAACTCTCCTCTCTTGAGAATGAACATGAGACTATGGAGAGCCATTGAAGCCCTAATACCACCTATCAACCTGGAATGTCCACTAAGTCTTCCCCAAATAATCCTTGCTGTAGGCCTCAGCAAGAACCTGGAGCAGGGTGCACCAATAACAGCGCTGAGCCACAGTCTGTTCCCACAGAGCACCCTGGGAACAGGGCGTCCCGTGGCGTGAGGCAGGGTCAGCACAGCATTTGGCACGCCTCAGTTCTGCTTCATTAAGACACTCGTCCATGTCTCATTTTTCTGCAGATGAAGCAAAATTAAGAAAAACTTAAGTATTTAGTCACCGTCATTCAATATTATTCCTCATGTTTTATGTTGGGATGCTAGAATGTTTAAATGCATGGACAGTATTAACTTTCTTACAGTATAAAGAACATCTGCTCTTCCCTATCCATGTACATTGGTTACGGTAGGGTTAAACTGAGGGTTACAAAAGAACCAAAAGAACCAAAGTATTTTAATTGATTAAGGAGTTTTGTGTTTCCTCTTTGCCTTTTGCTGTCTCCCAGATCAAAGCAGCAGACACTTCATGGTGATGAGGCCTCGTGTGTTTGACCCTTTGTGCAGCCACATTGACCCCTTTTCCCTCAGTTATCACATTACAGCCTTCAGGAACCCTTCAGGCTGTTGCTCACTGTTTTATGACACATGTAAACTTTTTTTGTAGGCTCTAAACAACTAAAGCTACTTTTTAGATGCCATCAATTTGAGTGGTGGCAGCAAATATTGAACCATCCATTTTTGTGGGCCAGGAAATGTAGATTTGACAACAGAATTTAGCAAATGTTGATAATAAAAATGAGGACGGATGCGTGTGTAAAGCATTTTGTTCATTATAGGTATGACAGTTTGTTGTGATTGGCCAAAACAGTTTCAACATGATGCCATTTTAGATTGATATTGCATCTTATTAGCACCCTGGATTAATATATATTCACCTCAGGCAATAAGGTTAATGCTGTCTGGCTTTCTTCCAGTCAAGTATAAGCCTGTTTATAAGCCCGTTTGTGGTTTTTAATGTGAACTGATTTAAAACAGCAGCTCTTTGCTAAAAACTTTTTTCGTTATCTCCTCCTGTAAACAAACCTACTGCTAATGACCATGTAAACTGTTTCTCTACACTATTTTCAGATGCCAGTGACAAGAGCTTGTGTTCCTTCGAAAGTGTGATTGCATCTGGACCACCCTAACTGCCCCTCTGACTCTTGTGCTTGAGCTCTCTGTTTGCTCAGCAGTCTAGTCTGATTCTGCCTTCACTTTACTTATCACTGTTTCCATCATTCCACTTTGTACCACTTTGTACTGACTGCAGGCCGGCAGCAAGACCAGTCAAAGAGTGGACTACTTCTTTGAGCAACTTTGATACTATTCATAGATAGAAGCATTCATTTACTGAAGGACAATAATTCTCAATATGACCAAAAATCTACTTTTCTGACTTGTAGAGTGAAGTGTATAAAGCCGGTGTGGAGTTTAAAGGGCCCATATTAAGCTATTTTCTGATCTAAGTTTTTAAACCTGGATTTTTGTTTTGTTTCATTCACACATGTTTAACACAGAAATCCTGCATATTTAGGCTGAGGTCTTCTCCCAGACAGAAAACACTCTGTTCCTCCCATAGACCTTATATATACAAATGGACATAGCTAAAGTTAGGAGGCTCTTTCGGCTCTAATTAACCTGCTCTGCATGATTCTGTCAACAGTATTATGATTTGGCTAAAAGATCACAAGTCAATTTTCCACAATATAGGACCTTCAGGTTTAATTGTTTCATGGACTGCTGCAGTTTTATAAAATGTAATCAGGCATTCGATTTTTGAAGTCTGACTGACTGCCACAGTCCACATTTCACGCAATATGGTCCAAGAGCACAGATTTCACTACACATTCATTACACATACACAAGTTAGACCTTTATTACTGTGCAGTGACATAATATCACCAAACTAAAAAAGACCTGCACTTTATTCAAGTTTTAATCTGATCTACAGTATGACTGACCACTGCACAGTGTGCAGCCTGGTGTCAGTGACAGACAGTGGTCAGTTTATCCTCTGATGATTACACAGGTGCAGACATTACCCTGTTTCTCCTCTGCTTCATTCAGCATGACGCACACATACTTTCCCTTTTGTTCTTCTAAATTATTACCTGCTGTCCACAGGTTTTCAGGAAAATGGGGCTCACCATAATCTGAACACAGTCAAAGACTGTAGTGTTTGAAGTAATATTATAGGTCAAGGGTTAAGCCCACCAGGCACTAATCTTTGGATTACCCCAAACTAGAATTTTGTTTAAACTGTAGTTCATTTATTTGTTTTTTTCTTGACTAGCCCACTTCTAAGTGTTATATGAGTAAAAAAAAAGTTTTAATTTTAATGTCAATCAAATCAAGTGTAATGCTAAATTAAATAAATAAATAAATAATAAAATAATAATAATAATAATACAGCTAGCTTGTTGCAGGCTTCTTTAAAACATTAAAATAAAACAACTAAACAAATGTAAACAATTAATGAACATCAGGCTAAGGAATTGTGACCATATGTCATATGTATACAGCCCCAGTGACCGCCACGAAATAGTACAATCATTGACAAATTCATAGATCCAGGCTGATGATGTGTCTTTTTGTGTGTCTTTTTGTGTCCCAAGGACACAAAAACTGCAGTGTTGGTGATCTAACTGGCAATCTCACAGTTAGTGAATACATCTCTACCAACAAAAGTATGATGCCATTTCAAAGCAATGGCATTTTATAAACACAGTCAAATGCAAAACAATCGCTGGCACAGTCCATGAAACTAAATCCACAGGCCTAATAATAAAAAGCCTGATTTCAGAGCACAGTGAGGCCACGGCACTGGCCTCTTGCACTTCTTAAATGAAAGATTTTAATTATCCACCTCCCACATATTGCTTTGCCACATATTGTTGACATTGTTTTGCATTAGTTGTATTAGTATATTTTGTGAACCATAAACCCAGCTTTAAACATTTACTTTTTGGTTTTGTTCCCATAATATACTACAGTGCAGTTATCATGAATTCTGAGTCTAAACACACAGAACACAAATGGTGTGGAGCTATGTCCGTTTTCATTATCCTCACTACTTTTATTCAAAGCATTTGGTCAAATTCAAACCTTAAATCACCTGTGTGCCAAACCAACATTTGTTTTCACTGCATCAAACACTATATCAAATTTTACAGATGCCAATGAAATGTAAAGCACACACTGTTGAAGGTAAAGGCTCGTGTGAGCTTTGTTGTTCCTTTATGTTCAACATGAGTCATTGAATTTAACCAGTCCCAACGGTGCAGACAACAGGTCATTTATTCAGGCCAGATGCCACACTGTCAGGTTTAAGACTGCCTGTTACATATATTTTCTTTTACACACTTTCTCCCTTCATTCTCGTGGCTATGGTATGCGAACAGCACGAGGTGAGGGGGATGCAGGTGAATACCCAAAGGTTCAAATGTTAAAAGTCGACATATAAGTGGACCAAATAAATCAGTGTGTTATGAGCCAATGACATGGACACACTGAATGGTTATGTAACAGCGTCACCATAGGTAAATTCAATGTTTTATTAGTATTACATTTTAGTTAACATTAAGGGGTGCTAAAGGACCTTTGTATTAAGAAAAACGTGACCACTGACCCTTCAGATTAACATGGTCATGATAATGAACCATTTGAAACCGAGTTTGTACCTTTAGTGTTACAGTGGAAAATGAAACCCTGTGTAAACAAATATTTTATTTTCAAATAATATTAAAGCCTGTTGTCTGCATTAATCATGGCACTTCCCATGGGCTGGTATTTCCATTTGATGGGGTTGTGGTCAGGTTTATAAAGCAAAATGTGAAGTATGAAATGTAACTTTTTTATGTTGTTTATGGAGGGATCTGGCTGCAGACCCCACCCAGAGAACCCTGCGCTATAGACTAGTGGCCATGCACAGTTTATGTTCATGTTTTATTAATTTATTAATGTCTTTACGAAAAATACAATTGTTTCACATAAAAAACAATCCCAAAACTATTTCCTAACAACAACACACACCGACAAACTAATTCTAGTATTCTATCATATGATATATTTATCATTCATTAGGATTTTTTATCATTGTACTGACAGGCTTATGTTTGTTGAATGTTTGTTAAACTGCTTATTACCCTGCACAAGGAAATAGAGAAGAGGTAATACAAAGATTTATGATTAGCCATTTAACTGGTGATTAAAAGTACACTCTTTAGCCTATATGTCTTTGACCTGCCTTGATATAAAGTAACCCTTGGGAATAAACTTAGAATAAGCTGTGATCTGCTATTCTCTATGGAAATGTTATTGCTTTGTTCCATGGTATGACATTAAACATATTCATCTACTATAAAAACACCTGTAGTGCTTATGCATTACAAGTGCTCAAAAATACAGTCATTAATTCTGCGAATAGTGGTGAGTCTTCACAGATGTGAATTGTAATATAGTGTAGTGCTATAACCTTTAAATAACCTTTAATAGACACAGCTGACTCTAGCCAACAAATGATAAAACACGTAAGCATTTTAAGTTGATTCTAAATGAATGATAACTCAGGGACACATGAGGGTCCTACTGTTGAAGCCTTAGGGGTACAGCTGAGTGGAGGTCTGCAGCCAGAGTGTCTTGTAACACATTTTAATTTGCGCAACTGTTCATCCTGGTAAATTAAAGGTGCAGCATATAGCCTCCCCGTTCTCAGTGTGATTTTGCATTATGTACATGTGCACAAGCGCAGCAGCAGCAGTGTCTGTCTCTGAACAGACTTGTCTCTAAGTACACTCTGCAATCAACGACCTCAGGGAATAAAAAGGTTCCAGTGTGTGTGAGCAGCGTGTCAGAGCAGCCTCCTCCATCACTGCGGCGTGTGATTACCAGCTCTCAATGTTAAACGCCTGTGGGCCTCATTCACATTTGAGTCGACACCTTTATTTGACTTCTTAAGCCAGAGTGTTTGTGCATGTTACCTGACCACAGCAGGAAGTATCTGTGGTGAGGATAACCAATTACCAGAAATAATCATCAAGAATCAAAGTTTATCAAGGTGAAAAGAGAGGTTCAGTTTGTTATCAAAGAGGAAGGCAACTCTGTACTTGTATTTATAAGTGCATAAAAAGTAAGTAAGTGATGTAAGTTATATAAAGTTAAGTGAAATAATAAAACACTACTACTACATTTTCTTAGCTACTATGGGCCAACATAAATATCTCACGAAATATACCTTGATTGCCCTGGTATTCAAAAAAGTATTCTCTCCTTTTGTTGAATACATTCATAAAACATCCATGAAAGTCACGCTGTAATTCACAATTAGACCCTTCCAAAACAAGGAGGTGGAGGAATGAACTGAAAAATCATCTTTTGTTATTATATCAAATACATTCACAGCTCATGAGCCTCAGGGCAAGTTCAAAATGCAAGCATTATCATTCCTCAGTCTGTGGTTTTTATGTTTTATGATTTCTGGAGAAGAATGTATTTGTGTTTTTGTGAATTAAAGGTGAAGAGTGTGAGATCTCTGCACTGCATGCCAGTCAATGCTGTACTGTACTATACTGTAGGTGACATATTTAGCTCAAGTGCACATAAATCAGTCATGTAATTAACTATAATTTTATTTACAATCATGGAACTGTCTAAATATTTCTAAAGACCTCACACACTGTAGTTACAGGAACAATGTTTCTGGAAAAGATTAACTCTGATCAGATTTTGCATGCTACCGTGCTGGTGATTTGGCAGTCGTTTGTCAGTATCAAATAAATGAATGAATAATAAATGAAACTTCTGAGTCAGCATCAGTTACATGAGAACCACAATAATAATATTTTAGGAAAAAAAAAAAAAAAGAAAGAAAAAAAAAAGATGTAAAGTACCTGGAGATGCTTTTAATTAAGTTTTACATTTATGGCATAAGAATGAGATATACAGTACCTAATTTCTTTCTTTTCTGTATTATCTTGCACCTTCAAGCTGATCGCTGAAATAAAGAATCCAGCTGCATTAAACTTTGAAATTTACAATCTCGTGGCCACAGCTGATTTCCTGGGAGTGTCATTTTGTGTTTTTGACTGACACCAGTGGCACACCTCATTTATACTAGTGAAATGTCTTGCTTAAGGAGGACACAGCAACAGTCTTAAATGAGTCAAGGAGGGATCAGTCTTTCGACCTTTGGGTTGATGGATGAATCCTGTAACCCAGGGGCTCTCTGTTCAGATCGGGGACTGAAGAATAACCACATAACAGACTCAGTACCTTCAAATGAAATGGATTGAGATAATCTTTTCAAGTTTGAAAATTAGTTGGTTTAATGTTGTTTAATTGAAAATTAACTGTATGGAGAGTCATACTTTAAAAATGATAAACACATGCAGCGTTACTCTTGATATTAGTTTCACTTTGGTGGTGGGCTACCGACCCAAACCAGAAAATCCATGCAATATTCAGAAGTCAATGCCCTGAAAGCTACAGTGAAAGGGTATTTGGGTCTTTATTTATTGAAACATTTAAAATGCTATGTGCATGTGCCACACCCCAGCCAGTCGGCGCCTCCTCAGTGCATGTGATTAAACAATCATACCAACATTATAAATCAGGCCTCATTTCATACGTCACCCCTGCTGCCAGACCCAGACCAAGAACAAAGGCTTCAAATGGCACATTTTCTCACAATTAGTTTGTTTGCATTCCTAAAACAGCGGAGTAGCACACAGTTGAGTAGGCACACTGTACTATGGCACTAAACTGTGTTGGAGTGGATTTAATTTGGATTTATTGGGTTTTTGGTCTTATGTTACCAGCTGAGATAAATGGGCTGTGTGTAACAGCAGCAAGTTTGCATTCTAACTGTTGTGGTTTGACACTTTCAGGGATTTGGTGGATTTTTTGGACTCTTAACCCCGCAGGGAAGTGCTCCACCATGAACCCTATGAAAACCTAGGTCAAACTTGGAAAAAAAATAGAATTGTTATTTGTCTGGAAGTCATGTAGATTATGATTACATGTACATGCATTACATGTACTAACAGTTTTGTTCAAAGTGCATATTCAAGAGCATATCCTATAACACATGGGTTTCAGGCAAATAATTTTTTCCTGATTTGAAGTTTTTCATCCCAAAGCAATTACACAACACAATAGCCACTTTTCATTGCTTGCTACACCAAATGATTGTTTTTGACAGTATATTATTTCTCAGTCAGGTTTAGGTCAAGGTTAGAACTTCAAAATGATTCATTTTAGTGAGCACCTTTCCCCCCTTCAAATATTTTTCTGATTTAAATTGCTTAATTGCCATGGTAACTGAGGATCGTTGCCGTAATTTGAATCCCATAAATCTCTTTGTTGCATTCTCTTGTGCATTTCTGGCATATTTGCAAACATTTCTACATTCTCATATTCATTCTCATGTAATTGCACTTCATGTGGACATACAGTAGCGTACAGCAGTAATGTATTTGCTCAAAACTTGCCCTTTAAAGATATCTGATCTTTGGTCATGACCTTTTCTGCTTGGGCTGACTAAATGCTCAGAATCAAGTAACGCCTGAAGCCGGCTCCCACATCTGTTCTGTATAAACTCTGTATCTTCACCTGCTCAGATCCTCTCTTAGGTTTTCAATAATCATCTGCTCCATTTTAGATGATATCTAGCTTTAATAAGACTCAGGGGCAAGACATATGTATTCAGAAAAATAGGAGACAGCTCCCTGCAGTTGAAAGAGTGGCCCGCGGAGCTGTCTGGAGAAACTTCAGTCAGATCTGGTGCAGGCTCAGTGTGCTCTCAGATGTGAGCATGTTACTGAGAGTGGACAAGAGGTCACCATCTGAATCAGTGTGTTTCTAAACACGCTTCCTTTTAGCTTTCTCCATTTTTTGACAGGTTCCCACAACAAAACAGTTGAACAGAGATTTGTAAGAGCAGTGGGTTAAGTGCATTGCCCTATGACACAACAACAAGATCAAATATGATTTGGTTTTATGATAAGGTCAAATGCTCCAACTGTTTAAAGACGAGAACCAGTTTAAACTATATTATGCTATTTTCTGATCTATGATATAATTGTTTCCTCATCAAAAACATGCCGTATTATTTTATCATTATAACACACAAACCCTTCATATTTAGGCTTTAGTTCTTCTCTCATACAGAAAACACCACGTTCCACCTTGTGATGTCATGTAATAATACAAGAAGTGCTCCGCTGTGTTTTTAAACTCCATACAACTTCACTAGCATAATTTTGAGAATTTCAGATAAAAGGAAAAAAAAATGTTCAAAACTGCCTCTTCATGACATCACAAGGTGGAACAGTGGATGGATTGAGCTTTGGACATCCAGACAGACAAGAGATTACTCACAATTCTAGGTATCATGGGTTAAAGTCTTTTTTTATTAACTACAATACAAACACACACGCACACGCACACGCACACACACACACACACACACACATTTGGGTTTTTGAGAACATATCATTGACTTGTATTCATTTTCTACAGAAAGATCCGAACCATTGCCATAATCACTGTTTTTCAACCATAAGTGAACATTAAACCAGTTTATTTATCTAATAATAAATAATTTCTGCCATAGGAGCCAGATTTTTGTCTCCATAAGGAAGGCAGGTCCCCATGAAATGAGTATGAATACAAATGTTAGTCTGCACATTGTAAAATATACCAGCTAATACTACAGCTACAGCTATAGCCACGGTTAGAAAACAATTTGTAATTTGCATTTTATTTCAATTTGCCTCCTTTCCAAACCTCATGGTCTAAGTGTGTCTGTTATTTTATCACGCTGATGAGCCAAATCACTCTGTTTACAGGTTTACGTCCGCACGGTGAATGTGATATGTGAACTTATGCAAATGTGACCTTCACTCAAAGACAATAATGTAACCACAGCCACCAGTGCTGATGCCAGGACCGATTACACTCCATTACCATCCAGTCGTTCTCATATGATTCGGCTTTATGGGTCACACACAAAATACTGTTTACAATCCAGTGCAAATTTTACTCAGGTTAAGTCTGCTACACTCAAAGTTATGCAAACGCTTTGACCTCTGCCAAGGCTCTGAAGCAATTATGCAATGACAGGTTAAATACTCTGTTCATTAAACCAAAAGTCCACAGGTTAAGGGTTAAAGTGCACCCAGGGGTCCCAGACCACCAGGCCAGTTTTGCATCGATTTTACTCTGGAAATGAAGTTATAAGTATCAGGCTAAACCACAATCATGAATAATTATAAAAGTTAGGGGTTCAGTGGATGTTGGTCCCTCCCTCTAGTCCCTGATTTAAAAAAAAAAATAAAGAGAAAAGCAGCTGTGGCCTACACATCACCATGCACGTAGAAGTAGTTTCACAATGGTAAGTTAGTTTTAAAGCTAATGCGCGGCTGAATTCTGCACAACTTTACCTTACCGCAGTGCAGTATATGAGTGGAAAAACAGAGGAAGTTACAATAAAAATATAATCCAATTGAATGACACATTGGGGCCGGTCTGGTCTGAACTGAAGGTTGTGCTCACCATCTGTGGAGGAAGAAAACATCTGCTTCCAGTGCACTGCAGAACTCCTTCAGAGGCTTCAATCCCTGTGTATTCCCGTGAAGGCATCATATATTTTATACATCCCTGCACAATAATGTACATTTTAGTGGTGATGATGCAAACGAGGTAAATTTTTGTGTCACGTCAGTTTTGAATGTGATGAGGTCATGTTGCCAGATAAGGGGCAAGAGACATCAAAACTAAACCATCAAACGCACCATCATATAAACCAAAACCAAAAAAATCAAGATATAATACATTTCATTAGCCTATAGCATGTTATGACCATCTGCCTTAATGTGTACTTTAGCGTTAGCAATATCTTCTGGAATAGCATTAGTTCAACTGTAACATTTTCACGCTATTATAGTATAAATCATAACCATATAACATACTGTACATATAAAGCAGATTGTTGTTTCAAAAAGTGCTCAAGGCCATTACACATTCAATATTTAGTATAACTCTGGTGGTAAAGAATTCAACCATAAAAGCCCTGGAGCAAACCGAATGAAACGTGACTGTCAGTTTCATCCTGCATCCAGATTGCACTCTCATGATCCTCGGTTAGATTCCTTCACATTGTGACACTAGTGTATGCATCTCCTCAGCTTTTCTCTGGGCAGTTTGGTTTCTCTCATTGACCAATATGCACAATATGTAAAATCCTCAAGCCTCAATCCTATTTTAAAATCTGGAGATGGGTTGTCATGTGGTGCTCTTCCCTCTTCTCCTCCCAGCAACTTAAAAGGATGAGTCAAACACAGGACAAATTCACAAAGATTCATAAAGTTAAGCCCTGACCATAAAAAATAAAGCTAAAGTATTTGTGTATTTGCACCTTTTCCATCAAAATGTCAACAGCTGTTAGTTAAAAGTGGATCCCATGACTTAGACATCAGTGGCAAGTTTGAGCAGATGAAAAGCTTTGGTATCACTAACACTGTGAAAAATGTGCACGTGAGTTTCCTTCATAACACGACTGTGGGCCAGATGTTAAAAACACTCCCCTTGATGTTCAGCAGCTTTTGGCCTGAACTAACCTGATGCCCCAATGGACACATGGTAAACCCGTTACACTCTCACAAATAAGGGAGGATAATATAGATTTATGGTCTCTAAGGTACAATTTCAAATGATTTAGCCTCTTTATTCACTTAATTTTTAACAGCATTTGATGTTAGATTGTACCCAAGACAGTGGCATGGCAAAGAGAGTGGATAGAACTATTTAATTTAACTTTTGCTCGACTGTCACTGGTGTAAAGGCTTATACTTTAGCATGTATTGACTGAAAGGTTACACTGTTGGACTTCAAAGGTGCACTATGTAACTTTTTGAGTGGAAATCTATCACCATGGAGATCATGAACCCAGCGATCACACTTAGAAGGCAGGGATTTCAAGGTGTTAGATACATTTACCTGTGGAACATTTTACCAGTGGTAACACATAATGAGGTAAAAGTAGTAAAGTACTGTACTTAAGTATACATTTTAACTGTCTGCACTTTACTTAAGTAGATTTTTAAGTGGATACTTTTTACTTTAGAGGTAACTGTATCTGTCCAAGATGCTTTTACTTTTTACTCTTTAAGTGCAGTGAGTGGGTACTTTAATACTTTTACTCAAGTAATTTTTGTCATGAGTATTTTTTTTTCCTTTTTGATATCTGTACTTTTAGTTAAGTAATAAAACTTCTGCATTACTTCTGCATTTCAGGTAAAGTGTAACTTCTCCATGGAGACTAGCAAATAGCAATTTGTACCAAAAAAATCAGACTTCAAAGCACCGTGGTCAAGTGAAGGGCAGTTTTGCATTGTGTTTTCTTAAGTATCATTAGGGGACCGGTCGACTCCACGTGTCTCTCATTTCACTATGGACAAAATGCCGAACATAAAACCAAAACAACATGTGGAGGACAGAGGAGGTAGCCAGCTGTACCCATGAAACAAAAGGGATTTGAGTGTAAACCAGGCAAAATGTGTTTCATTGAATTAAATGATAATAAATGTTTCATTATAAACACTGAAGAAAGCAAATGTGGTTACTATTAAAGTATGTTGACCTAAAATAACCCCAATTTGCATACGCCTATTTTCTGAAGGAATAAGTTAAAAGGACATTTTTATGGACTGTGGCCGTAGTATGACCCACTGCAGCTATTCAATTGTTCATTTTAATGTTTCTTGTTTATGTAAAAAAAAGTATATTTATCAGACTATTCACTAAAATGTAACAGTGTCTAACAGTGATAAAAGTGGGTGGATTCTTTAATTTGAATGGATTCTTTAATTTGAAATAGGCCAGATTTCTTAGACCTACAGCAGTATGAGAGGTGTGAAATGCACTTGTGATGTGTCAGTGATGCTGGCGATGAGCACCCCCTTGTGGACAGATACTAATATACACAAAGAACTACTAAATCTATCACTGGTCTGTTGGCATAACAACAAAACATATCTGTTGTTTCTCAGATTTATATTTTCATTTGAGAAAGTCCCTGGTTGTGGGTAAATGTTACATTTGATGGGTAAACAAGTAAATAAACAAGTAGCCAAAGAAACTTAATGTTATGAAATAGCCTCTCATGGCCAAAGTAATGACTATTTAGTTGTGTTAAAATTTGCTTTTAAACTACATTCATTGTGGTTAGGAAAAAGTAAATTAGAGCAATTATCGTTAAAGGACTGTGGATTGGAAATATAACTGTAAACTTGCTTTTCAACTCTAAAATGAATTTATATTGTAGATAGTCATCTGAACAGATCTGAAGAACCACCCACACTGTGCCGTCCCTTCTCTCAGTTATCACAGCCACATATACAGCAGAGCCCAGTGTCCATATGCTGTGTGTAGTTATTTATTTATTTCCTTGTTTCTGAGTGAAGACAAAGAGAGCACTGTGGAGCGTGACAGGCACTAGTTCTGCTTTAGGCCCATTTCCATCTGAACACAACAGAGCTGAGGCCTGAGGACTGTAGTAATGATACCACATACTTTGACCCCTTCAATATTATATTGTACTTTCTAAAAAAAAATAAAACAACTAAACATAAAGTATACAGTAATCTACCACAATATGAAATATAAAAGTAATTTAATCATTTACATTATGTGTAAACCCTAACTGTGAAAACAATAAAAAAAGAAAAAAGAAAAACTCACTGCTTGTCAACTCTGCTGCTCTTATTTGAAATGGTGAAACCGTTTTAGGGAAGTTTTCATGCTTTTTATAAGTTAATTGGTCTGTTATGTTCCCTTTTCTATTGTATTGTATTGTGGTTTATAGTGACCAGTAATGTATTTGTTTTAAATAAGAGTAGTAGTGAGACTGGTAATGAAAGGGAAACCTCAGGGTTATTGTCAGTCTTTGCTTTTCTTGACTAAATAGTGATTTGATCAGACATAAATCCTTTCTGCAGATTGGCCTGTTCATTTTCATCGTTGCCCTGCAAAGAGAAAACTATTGATTTGTCATTCATGTAGCAAATGCACATGGCTGCAGCTTTGGCAGTAGCAGAGGAAGTGAAGTTTGAGCTGCAAGGGTGTTAATCACAGGAATACAGGGGATCCTCCAGAACCATGCTTTAGCTGTGAGGTAATATTGTTATTTGTTAAGGCAAGACACTTCAGTTATGGATAAAGCTTTTCAAATGACTGGAAGTTTATCATCATAACTGAGAAAAGTTAGAGTCAATTTTAAAAAATAAATATGCCAATACAATTTTAATTATAATTCTTAGCCTTATCTATTGCCTATAGGTAGGTATATCATCTGGCTCCAACTATGGAAGCCCTGATGAGACACTTTTAGAGACTATGAGGCTAAAACCACACGTGATGGACAGTAGGCATAGGCTTTTTATTATTACTATTACTATTATTATT
>KN500390.1:481-24253 GCA_000787155.1 Scartelaos histophorus | reverse complement strand
CTTATAAATACCGTATTTTTCGGGCTATAAAGATCACCGGATTATAAGGCGCAGTATCAAATAATATGTCAGTTGTGTCATTGTCCACACATAAGGAGCATCGGATTATAAGGCGCAATAAGAGAAACAAAACGTGTGTCGGATAAATTTAACTTTATTCAGGTCATTTACAATAACTCTCAGTTGTAGCTAACACAAAAATACAAGTTTAACAGTTGGTGATTTGGGCATCAAACATGCCCGGATCCCTCTCAACATTGTTCAGTTTTAACACAAAAATACAAAAGCTGAAATCTGCATGGTGCATGTCTCTTAACAGGTGCATTTTGGGTCCTTGTACAGCACACGGCAGAACTACCGGTATGTTGCACAGTCGCCCTCCTGACTCGCCCACTAATACCTTATTAGACTAATGTGGACAACATCAAATCGGTTGGAGGTTAAACACAACCAAAGGTCATACATAAGGCCACTGGATTATAAGGCCACTGTTGATTTTTGATTTTAGATGCGCCTTATAGTCCGAAAAATACGGTAAGCATTATTTAGTCAAACACCCAAATAATTGTAACATAAACAAAACAGAATAACAGTTCTTTATCATATCTTCCTTTTAATCAAGTAAACCTACAGCACTTTTGCATTCTAACAATGTAATTAAACCTCTCCACATTTCCTCTCCAAACAAAAGGCTTGCACTGATTAATGAAATGCTCCGGCAGCCTAAAGTATCACCCTGACAAACAATTTCAATTTTAATTTATTTTCCGTATAAAATCAAAATTACACTTTAGTTGAAACACACACATCCACCGACAGCCTGAGCCAAAGCCCCATGTTCATTATGTGTGGAGGTTTCTCATTAGCGCTTTTGGCTAAGACACAATGCCATTTCCATAGCTCTCCGGGAAGTGTCCCAATTGTCAGGACCAAAACAGTGTGGAATGAGACAATTGATAATTTAATATCTGGAAAGAATTTAATTTATTTTCCTTTCCCTTTCTCAACTATCAAGAGGCTAGAGGTAAGTTTTACATCATGTTGAAGCTCACAATAACTAGCATGCTAACCGGGCATGCTTTATAATTTGATGAAGATAGGAGACAAAGGAGATTTATTTTGATTTCAAGAACTTCTTACACAATATTGTATCTGTATAATGGGCAAGACAAATGTTGCTCAAATTGATAAAAAAAATGGCTATGGGCCTTTAAAGCACAACTCTACAATAGTTTATCCCTACAAATTCACATTTAGCTGTGATCATGAATAAATAAAATCCACCATTTAGACCAGTGTCAGTGTGACCGGCGTAATCTTCAACACAGAAGCACAATCGAGCACATTTCTCTGCTTCAGTAAAACCTCCTTCAAAATGAAATCTTAAATTGCTCTCCTGCTTTTGAGGCTTTGTGATTTCCAGGCACTTTCTGATGAGTTATTGACAGTGCTGCTTTTCATCATAGTAAAATATTTTGTACTGGCCTAGGATGAACATTAGCATCCTGCTCAACTCGCTTCTGTTCTTCTATGTACAGTACAGATGTATATCAAGCATTTTATGTAACAAAAGCTCATTTAATTTCAATTTCAGTTTATTAATGTTTCTTTATTACTACAGTACTACACCGTTATGCTTTTTTGTTTTGTTTTCCTCAAACCGTGTGCTAAAACATCTATTTTTGGAGGTTCACAATTTTTTGTTTATTTTTGTTCTTTTTTCCAACCTGCACCTTTTTTTTTGGGTTTTCCTATTGAGGAAATAATAGGGGAGAAATAAACATGTTTCACATAATAATAAGAAACATCTAAACATTGTTGAGAGTTCAAGAATTGTTTAATATTCACTGAATGTCTCTCTAACTGAACTGTAAAAAACTCCATATAGCATAATATAGACGTACATAAAACAGAAATAATTGTAGCTGCAAAACTGAACAAGGAAGCTAGTGGTATATTATAGAACAATAGAAATTTTAGAAACTGTGAATGTTGCTTATCCTGCTTACCTTTTATTGACCAATGATTGTTACATTGTTTGATTTTCTAACTGTTTTATGGCTTAATCAACAATTTTATGAGGCACTACTGCTTCAGCTTTGGGCTCTACAAAAGTGAATTGAACTCGACACTGTACCTTTAACTACTGACCACAGAAATCAGCGCTACTGTACACAGGGAAGTGAAATCGAACCTTGCGTCTTGTTGGGATTTCTTGGCCCTAAGTGACCCTATAGGCAATGATGGATGGTGTGACATACCAGATCCAGCAGTGATAGAGAAAAAATAAACACTTAATGAACATCCTCCACTCCTTCCATTACAAACGTGCGGCAAAAATCAATCATCAATCACCCTTGCCCTGTGTTTTAATTATCCAAGCCCCCTGCAAGCACTTCACACAACACAATCTATTTTTTTTTTCAAGGACTAAATATGGCTCCATTCTCCAGGCCACTTAGCTAGTTAAACACATAATCCTGGTACACTTGTGGGCTAATCCGCAAAGGCAATCAGATGTACTCGTGACAAGCCTCCGCTCTCCATCAGCACTCAGCCATCACGGACACAACACGGCCATGCCAATAAATTACACTGTTCAGAATAGGGATGGGAATAGGGCTCAAAAATTACATCTACATAAGTTAAAATGGCTTGTTTACTCGCTGTGAGTGCTTTCCTTGCATATTTATTCAGCTAGAAGGTCAAGGGGATGTTCTGACTGATCTATTTTCTATGATCTAGGTCCAGGCAAACGTTACAGGCCCATTACAGTAAGAAATCAGGCTATTTAATCTTTCATTTTTATATACAGAATATATATTTATATATTGCATCACTTCTGCTACTTCTACCACTAGGTAATGCTGCATTTGGTTATGCATCCGACTCGTGCTTTAACTACACAACCTCGAGGAAGAATTCCCTATAAATAATATAATTCAGTATATTAGTGAAGTGAAAGCGTTGGTATTACGTGATAGTATATCATTTCGGCACATCAGCTAGCAGGAAATGGCCTAAAAACATGGGCGACACGACTACCATACCCATAGGTAGTGATACAGTAAGGTCCTGCAGTAATGCGAGTGACTGAAATATCCATTTAATCCACCAAAGTCCAAACACAACAAAAACAGTTCACACTACAAGTGACATGTGCACAGCCATCTTGGATTCTGTCTCGTAATCCTTGCTTGGTCTCTAGGCAACGTCCTTGAATTTCTGAGTCGGATGGATAAACGAGCACACCATAAATTACAAGAAGTACTAAAAATATGCAGGTTTTGGTTGTGATGAAAAATGCGACATTTGCCATTTGAATGCAATTGAACATTTGAAACAAAATATTGATTTAAATAATTTTTCAGTGGTAAAAAGTCCTACAAATAGTGACAACAAAGGATTGGCACATCAGTACAGTTATATTATATATATAATATAGTGATATATTTAAAGGAGATGTTTCATTGTTCTTATTAATTAAGTGTGTATGAGTCTCACAATGTTTTTTACACTTTCAAACAACATGGCAGACTTAACCAATGTTAATGTTAAATCTTGAACTCAACATAAATTAAACTTAAACATGTAGGCTATAGATGTCATCATGCTTGAGGTGTTCTACATGTATCTCCAGTGTGGAATGTTCATCAGTTACTCGGGGTGTAACGTACACAAAAATCTCGGTTCAGTAGTACCTCGGTTTTGAGGTCACGGTTCAGTTCATTTTCGGTACAGTTTGGGAACAAAATGCAAAACCATTTGCTTGTTGTTTATTTGTGGGGTTTTTTTATTTATTAAACCAACAATTTGTTTTAACGTTACACAAATGGGAAAATAAAATAAATGCAAAGTGCTGCTTGGTAATACTAATAAGTTAATTCCTTGTAAACAAAACTTTTCAAAAAGTAAATTCAACATAAGAACATAAGAACTTTTCAGATTGTAAATTAATATCGTTTGCATAAATAAACTCAACTTTACAACATATAACCCATAACCACTATAGAGCCACATCAGCCCGTTTTATATTATAATGTGCTTAATGCAGCTTTGAGCACATTAGTTTACGTTGAGAAACGTAAAACCGCATGGTTAATTTGCATAAATTATAAGTTGAAAAAACCAGCTCGCTCCTTTTGTGTTGATGCTGCTTCTGTGGGACTAAAGGACACTCAGACTCAGTGGATTATTCGTGTTCTTTCTGTGGCAGAGGGAGGAGTTCTCATGATGAGTCTGTTCTGTGTATATCGTGTTGGAGAAGCTGAGCCTCTGTGTAGCTGCACATGTTCTGGTGGAATGTGAACTCACAGGAAATGCACAAACTCACTCGCACAGGCCTCATGTTCTGGTGGAATGTGAACTCACAGGAAATGCACAAACTCACTCGTGCACAGGCCTGTACCGAACCGAACGTCCCGTACCAAAACGGTTTGGTACGAATACATGTACCGTTACACCCCTATCAGTTACTGTGGTGACACAATGCAAACATTAGGAAACACCGGCAAAAAGGTTTTAAGATGGTCTGAAGACTCAAGAAAAAATATAAAATTGATTTGAACAGCACATTTGTAGGAGCTTGTAATCAATAGAAGCACCCATGGCCCTGTTTAGGGGTTTTCTACAGAAATGCGAAAGAGAAAAGCTGTTAATGCTAGCTATCTTGTGAATGTAATTTAAGTGTGAGAAACTTGTTTACCAGCACAAATCATCTTACCTGTTCTAGCTCCAATTAAGCCAGCCCTTTCTGCTCAAATTGTGCTAAATTAAAACTCAGATTAAATCTAATTTAAGTAACAGAGCTTCTAGTTAACTTCACCCCGCAAGGAATGTTGACGGCATGAGCTGCAAAATATCAAATGTACCCACTGTTAAAAAAGCAAAATGTGATGAAAATCCAATAAAGTCCAATAAAACTAAAATAAAAGTACAGGTTAGTCAAAGCACTAAATACAGCTCCATACTCCAGGCCACTTCACAGGCTAATTTTCCAACATTTGTGCACAAATCCTCGACAGCATTCAGAACAAGCCATCCTGACCGGCCCACCACCCTCCTCCACCTCTCCTCAACCTCTCCTCCACCTCTCATCCCTCACTTACCCATCACGGCCAGGGCGCTACCACGAGCTAACTCCCTCTTCATGGACTCGAGCACTTCAAGGCCGCCTCCGTCCAGATTGCACCTGTTGATAGTGCCGTTGGCCGAGCTGATCCAGTACAGCTTGTTGGCAGCAAAGTCAATGGACAGACCTGAGAGGAGCAGAGCAAAGGAGAGGAGATAGAGACAGACACAGGACTCCATTTTAGTTTGAATTGATTTGGGCTGAGGGGTAAACATTCGACACATTATCAACCATCAACTTGAAAAAAAAAAAAGTTAAAGTTATTGACGTACTGCTGAAGTTTGTGAGTTTCTGTTCTGCACATCAAGTTTTTTCTTTTTCTTTTTATTTATTCATTTGAAACTGTTTGCAGTAGTCCAAACATATCCTTGCTTTTTTAAAAATATTGTCCTTGTATCCTAATTATTCGAGGCCATTTCACAATTCAGAGGCCACACAGGAGTTTGGGCCTCTCACTACTGCTACAGTGACTAGCATGCTAAGAGCGCACCAGTGCCATTTCTTCGTTTGCAGACAATAAAAATGCTTTAGATGTAAACAGCACACCAAAGTGATATTGTGACACTAAGACATGCTTTAAAAAGTACATTTCTCTACAATCTGATCCAAAGTTTCATATTTTGTTTCATGTTTTGTCTCATTAATAAAGCTTGCATTATTGTAGACACCTTGATCATGGCTTAAAATGTTAGTCATATTAAGTGAAAAAGTGACCACTGAGTGTGGTCTAAAGGTCTCTCCAAGGATGTGGCCAGTAAGATCATTAAAAACAGATGGTGGACTTGTTAACATTATCAAACAAAGGCCTTTATTACAGCATGAACAGATAGTCATCATATTCATTTGGTAACCTTTATCTTTTGGATAATGAAGCTCTCTTGCAAATCTCCAAAATATTTTTCTCTCCATTCATGACAAGAATCAAAGCTGCCAAGATCAGTCAACAGAAAATATTAGGCAAACCTCAATGAAACTAAAGCTCTCACAGTCGGAATTTAAATGTAAACACATCTCCAGTCACTTTAATGCCTCAGAGATGAAATGCATAAGAAAGCATCAAAACCATAGACCGTATAAAAGGAGTGGACTAAGTGAGTCTGACGTCACCCATAGGATTCAGCGCCGCTCAAATGAGGCTCAGTATACAGGAGCAAATTTGGCTCCATATTTGGAAATCCGACCGCGAGTATCATAGCAACCACAAGAGCCAATCACGATTGAGGTCGTTAATGTGCCCGCCCTTCTCACTGGAGAGCGGTGAAGATCTTGATTAGCTTCTCATCTCAAATTAGTCTTGACGGGCACATTTGTCAAAACTAGGTATTTACACATCCGTACAGAATATTTAACAAATAAATCAACCACCATTACGTTATTTTATTTATTGTACTGGGGGGGAAGGGGGGGTGTTGAAGGTCTATTAATACAATTAAATGGCGAACAAGCCATGACGAACTGTAAATGAAGCTCTATCGCTATATTTTAAGACTCACAGAACAAATTAAAAAGTACAACAACCCGAAAAAAAAGTTGTCTAACTTTGATGTTAATGTAAGTCAATGGGAGCCAGAGTCAGAAGGAGCCAGAAGAGCCTCCTGGAGCACTTCCTATTAGGCACGCGGCGGCTAACGCGTTACCTATGTCCATTCATATATACGGTCTATGATCAAAACACTTGTCATTTACCACTGTGTAACTGCTGACAACATATGTTTGCTTGTATATTTGTCTACATGTATATTTAAGGGCCTCATCTTCAAAAGACTCCAGCTGGAAAAGAACTGAAATAAATGTCCCAAACCACGCTGACAAGACCTGCTTTTCAGAGATGTTTTTATTTCTATTTTTAGTCAATATAAAACATATTTCCTTGTCTACAACGCTATCAACAAAAACATAAGCCACACAATAAATGTCTCAAACAAGAACTAAATAAATCAGAACCGAATTGGGAGAGAACAAGTGTAACCCAGTTCTAAACCAAACTAAGAGGTCCAAGAGGGGACTTCTTTGCTTTTCTCATGGATGATTTATTGTTGTCCATTTTTTCATTGTTAAAATAAATGCTTGACCTAGTTGTCTCCATGGATATAAATCAATGAAATCTACATGGAGACAAGAAGAAAATTTACATAGAACCTGTACGCCAAACTTGAACTTCAAATTTAATGTTTCCTTGTTTCCTGTCATTGATATGTCGATGTCTTAATTGTGTATTTTGGCATTTTATTGTGATTTTTATTCAATATTTTCACTTCACAAAAGGTTTACCAATTGATGTTGATTCATGGGCAGAAAATAAATACCTGTTATTGATTATATTCCCAATATTTCGCAATAATGAATCACAAAGCACAAACTATATTTTTAATGGCGGACTTTTGGACGGCTCGTGATCTGTTCGCATGTGCTGGATTTATGCCTGGCAGATTCACAGTCGAAGCGCGTCGTTAATTTAGTCTTGTCCCCAGGTCTAACCCATAATCATAAATGAAGCTTTTGAATTATGGCCTTGCTATGCTACGCTATCTGAATCGCTGACAGTGGGTCTAGGAAGAAAGGAAAGAAAGGGGAGTACAATAATGGCTGTGTTTGTGTGAGTGTGACCTTGGCCGTGTGTGAAAATGACAGCAGAGGCAAAATGTGCATTGGTTTCATTAAATCAGATGCAATGGCTCAATTAGAAGGGATTATTATGATGATGGGGATGTCAGTGTCACTGGCAATCACATAAATGTTTCTCATTTGAACACACAGAATATGGTCAATGTGTGTGCACCGAATAGGAAGTAAAGCAGTGTTAAAAAATGGATGTTGCCGAGTCTTTGAATTGTATTGTGAACTGATCCAAGCTAAGTAGTAGTAGTACTAGTAGAAGCAGCAGCAGAAGTAGTAGTTGTAGTCATATGGCGAAAGGAACCAAATAACCAAATCATTTCAATTTCAATTTCAATTTCAATAATTTCAATTTCAACCAAATAACCTTTGTCCAGTCGACAAATTTATTTTCCTTTCGCCATGGATTCTACCTGGACGACTGAGGGATTTTTTACACATCTTGTAGTCATATGCTAAATTATATTAAGATCCAAACAATAATCTGCTGGCTTTTTACTAACAACTGTTGAGTAGTATCACTACTTTTTGAAGTTTAAAGTAATTTCACCTCAGACACGAAACTTCAAGCCAGTTTTTGTTTCATTTTGATACTAAAAAGCAAAATTCTGGCACAGAAATCTGATCCTTTTCAAAAACTAAATTATAGACTGAATATCACTCTAATGCAACCTCTGTAAATGAATAATTACCTCTTTGTTTTAATGTCTTGTTTCACAAATTAAAAATAAGTTGGTACCAGAAAAAGTTGGGTAATCTTTCAATCGTCCATGTAGGATCCATAGCAAAAGAAAATTTCAGTTCTAACAAAAAAACAGAAACTGTAAACCAAAAAAGTAGATTTTTTCCCCCCTCCTAATCACCATAAACCCTATTTTACATCTTATTTCCTACAAAGTTTAAATCTATATAGGATACAAAACATCTGTATATGTCAAGATACAGTGTCCCTTATATAGTGTGAGAAATAAAGAAAATATACATATATTAACTCTCATCTTTCTCCTCCGTTGTCCCTCACAAATTCACCAAAGATTGCACTGAATGTTGTCTGAATCTGTTAGCTTCAAAAACAGCTTCTCAGAATATAAAGTTGTGGATAATGACAGCGCATATATGTGACCATGTCGTCTTTGTCTATTGGGTTGTGTGATAATCCAGCGGTGACAAAGGGAGAGATAACTGAGGGTTGGAGCGAGGCTGTGCAGTTGTCGAGTTGTTCAAATGTGCCACTCAAGTGTTGTGGAGTGGACGCAGCCTGAAGCAGATGGAGGTGGGAGACGCAGCGTGCACACAGCCCACACTGTGGCTATGAGGATCAAACTGAGATTTCTCTACAAAAACCTTCTACATCAGGGCTACATCTAAGTCAGCATCAATGGGCTTTATTGTATAAGGCAGTCGGTACCTTTACATGGCCAATAATATTTGACGATATTTTTGGTCTTTTGGTTTTTACATGCACGAAAAGACAAGGCAAAGTACAGTGAATTTTAAAATAACTGTTTCAATCCTTAACATTTTCTTTTTCGTTTTTTTATATGTGCCATTTTAGCATTGTTTCCGTTGTCAAAACTTGCACAGATGTAAAAAATTAGAAAGAAATCCAATTACTCACTGAACAGAAATGCTGGCCATGGTACCTTTAAATGGCCAATAATATTTGACGATATTTTTGGTCTTTTGGTTTTTACATGCACGAAAAGACAAGGCAAAGTACAGTGAATTTTAAAATAACTGTTTCAATCCTTAACATTTTCTTTTTCATTTTTTTTTTTTATCACATGCCATTTTAGCAGTGTTTCCGTTGTCAAAACTTGCACAGATGTAAAAAAATTAGAAAGAAATCCAATTAGTCACTGAACAGAAATGCTGCAATACACTCAGATCTTTGGCGTGCATGTAAATATAGCCATTGGTTTTGAAATAATTGGATTTTTTTACGTTATATAAAACAAATCTGATCTTTATTCAACTTTTAGTCTTATGGATGAGATATGTATGCAGGTGATGTTTTGTAGCACAGATTGGCTGCCTTGAATTTGTCATTTTGCCCCAGGTAAGCTGCAGACTCAGAAGTGGAATAATTGCTTGTAATGAATGCCCAATAAATTCAAGGGTTATACCAGATTTAAGCCTGATTATTTGATGCAATAAAGATGTTAAAACCATTCTTTCTGAGGTATTGTAGACTAAAGTACACAATAAATTGTTTCTTCCCCAGGTTTTGAAACTAGGCCGATATATCAAAGCGTTTTCTTGAGTTGTGACAGTGCTTTTAAAATAATAATAGCTACAACAATTTAGTATACACAAAACAAATATTATCTTTATTTATGATGGGCTATTATCCACATTAACCGGTCCGTATTTCCTAAAGCACTGGAGCAGCTTTGCATGATTTATACTTTGAAATCTTCTTATTTATCATTTGCATTTGGCTCGGACCATTTTTAGAAGCAGCCTCTTAGCGAATGAAGAATCTGCTTTGATTGGCCAGTTCAGAGACGTCCGCTTTAATCCTGGTTTAGAACGAGGAAAGTTTTCAGTTTAGACTTGGTTAATGGTTTTGTGCCAGTTTTGAGTTAGTTAAATGTTAGTAAAATATTTTAAACTGGCTTTTTTCCTTCAACCTGGTTTTAGTTTGGCTTCAGTTCTAGTTTAGAACAATTAATAACTATTATGTTAGTTTGTTCCTATTTTATTTTAGTTTTCTTCTTGGTTTAACCTGGTTTAATCCTAGACTAAAAGTAGTTTAATCATAATGTTATTCTGGTTTAGCCATGTGCAATTTTTTGGTCAAATTCCAATTTTGTCCTGCTAAATCTTGGTTGGTTGAGTCCTATTTTAATCCTAGGATACACTTAGTTTAATCCATATTTTAGTCCTTATTTTAGTCATGTACATGTCTTTGAACAAACCCCATCTTCACCCTGGCTCACTCCTGGTTTATTTTTGGTACAGTCCTTGATTTAATTCTAGTTTAGTCCCAGTTCACTTCCAGTTTAGCCCCTCAGCTCTTGAATGAATCCTTTGTTTTGATTGGTCGGTTTACAGAAGCTTTGCCAGACCCCAGTGCAGAGCCGCTGTGAGCACATGGTTAGTGCTGGCCTGCTCTCATGGCTGTTTATGCTTTAGAAGCCCAAACAGGAGCAGAACTCTTTCACCTTTGGTCACTCACTGTCCTGAAATGGAGCTTAAGCCTACCTCATTTATCATTTGTTTAGTAAAGTGCTTGAGGTACTGTTGGCAAGCCTCTTCCGCTGGTGCTCATTGTGCAATAAACACATCGTAGCCTTAGTTTTGTCCTGATTTAGTTGGTTTAAGAGCTTGTCTCATCTTAGTTTGTTCCTAGATCAGTCTTTAGACCTCATTTATTCCGAGTTTAACCAAGATTTATTCCTGGATTAGTCTAATTTTTCACCTGGAATATTCCTTGACTGAATTCCAGATTTGTTATGGTTAAAATCACACTTCTAATCTGATTTCCTTTGGTTTAATCTGATATATTACTTGATTTTGAATGCATGTGCTTCTGAAAAATAAATAAATAAAGAAAGAAAGAAAGAAAGAAAGAAAGAACATTTCTATTTCACACAGCATTGTTGTAGTTTCTCTAATAGCCTGGAAGCCAGACCCCTCCACCGTGATTTTTTTGCTACCCTTTTCTTACTAGGATTTTACAAAAGACCTTTGAACTACAAGTTCAGGCTCTTTCATTTCACCACTGCCCTCTTTGTGTAAAATGATATGAGTCTGATAAAAGTGCTGCTATAGTCAAGTAGTGTGTCACAGAGTCGTGAAATCTGGAACAAAGAATGCTGACATGATGAGGAATACAACTATTGCGGCACTTTTAACAGTCTCATATCATATGAGACCGAACAGAGCCGCATTGAAAATAAAGACCCTGAACTTGTCTGGCTCCTGAACTATCAAGTTTATAGCTCTAATATAAAGTCACACTTTTGAGGAAAGGTCAATATCAAATGATGTCCTATTTATGTGATAGTATTTTATGTGATAGTATTTGAAATAAGGATCTATTTTTACACCAATTTTCACCGTTTATCATCTGGGTACCAGTTTTGACAGCTCTAACTTGTTCTTAGTCCAAATTAAGTTGTGAAATGTAATCTGAGTTTGTTCTCCTGGAGTGAAATGTCTAGTTAGGCCCAGCCACAATACTGTCAATGATATTTCCTAGAGAGAGGGGATAATCTAAAACGGTAGCATAAAGCATCGATACTCACCTACTGGCTCCCTCTGGTTCTGGTGGAGGACCTTGCTGTTGCTCCCATCCATGTTGGCCATGTTAATTGTGTTGCCATCTGTCCAATAGATTTTCCTGTAGGGAGAGGTGTGAGGGTAATGGTTAATGAACTAGCCACAACAAGACCACATTTCTACTCCAACAACACACTGTTTAGAAGACCACACATTGTGAATTACAGGGAGCAGTCTAGTCTGGTCTAGTCCAGCAATATTGGCTCATTATGCAGAATTTGTAATAAACTTGTAATATGTTTTGGAATCTGTGTTTGTCTTTGTGACTTCAGTTGTCTGTCACATTGTATTTGCCTTTTATGGACTCATAAATGATGACTGATGATTGTAATTTGGGGCTAATTAGAAATACATGTAATTGAAGCTCTCCAGTTGTAAAGAATAACCAGATTAAAGGTCTTATATAATACAAATATTCAGCTGATTTCGGTGAAGGTGTGTGAAGTTTATTTCCACATGACATCACAAGTTGGAACGGTGTTTTCTGCTTGAGAGAAGCAGCCTGAATATATACGGGATTTGTGTGATAAACACGTGAACAAAACAAAAGAAAACTCTGAGTATGTTTTTGATCACAGCATTATAACACAGATCAGAAAATCTTGTTGCTCTATATCCTATGTGGTTGTAATAAAGATGTATTTGTCTATGGAAATAAACCTTTTTACCAATTTTGATCTAATTAGCTTCAGAGGTATGCTCCAATTTAGATGCAAGCTGCTAAGGTATTTTTTTTTACTGTAAAATTCTTTCACAAATTTGCACAGGGAACAGTCAGTCAGCGCACCCAGTTGAATCCCACTATCACTGTTACCTATCTAAATCTTGAACATTCATTTGTTATGGTTAAAATGTGGACAACCCATGCATTTCACACTGATTTTCCCCAACATGAGTGTATAATAGATAAATGCGTAGTCTCCTATGTGTTTGTGCTGTGCTACAGTTTGCTCTGGAGGTGAGGGGCTCTAATCTACTTACCCCTTGGCTGGGTGCACCACCAGGCACCTTGGCTTATCAATGCCGTGGATGATGGAGGTCTTCAGGGAGCCATCAAAGCGAGCCACATTGATTTGCGACTCGTCATTTTCGGAGCTGAGCCAGTATAAGTTTCTAGAAAGCCAGTCTAAAGCCAGGCCGCGGCAGTTCACTATGTCTGCAATGGAGGGAATCAGTAAACAATTACACTGTTGTCTCTAGTCTGAAGCAAAGCAGAACAAGAAATGCATTTTATAGATGAAAGGGTTGAATCTCAGAACTAAATATACTGGTGACACAATGCGCATGTTAGCATCAAACACAGATAAAATATATTAAGATTGTCTGAAAAGTCATGAAAAAGTATAAAACGGATGTCTGTGTAATCGCAGTCATTCGGACAGGGAAGCAAAAGAAAAATTCATCTTTGTCAACTAATTTTCAATATGAGTGTTCATGGTCCTGTTTAGGTGTTTGTTTAAAAAAATAAAATAAAAAAGTGAGAATGACTATCAGAAAAATGGTAAGTAGATAGGAAGCTTGTGACTATAATTTAATGAGTGAGAGACTTCAGTACGTCAGCTCTTTCTATGCAGACTGTGTTAAAATAAAGCTGAGATTAAGTCTAATTTGAGTAATATAATGTCTAACAGAGCAGTGCATACAGTTAGCTTCCCACCCTCAAGAAATGTTGTTGATATCAGCTGCAAAGTATCAATAAAGACGTTTTACACTTGAAGCAATTCTCTTTTTTTCTGTTACAAGTTGCAAGTGACTGGTGCCTAGGCAGTTTTATTCATGGGTTTAAAATGATGAATTAGGACTGCTGGTGCTGAAGTTGACAATTCAAAACAAAGTATTCTGTCTTTCTATGGTCAAACATCCTGAAAATGGCTGCCATAATGGAAAAAAATAAAAAAATGAAACACATGAATAAAAAGTTGGCAGTTGGAGTTCCTCTCTCACTGTTTCTTACTGTGGTTGTGGGGTCCTTGTGCAATAAACAACACTCAGTTTGACAGTAGGAATGAATTAACATTTAAAGCAATATTCTAACATGACAGCAATGTGGCTAAATGAGTGAGCATTGAGAATATTCCAATGATAATTAGAGAGCATTTTGGCAACTAAACTGAAATGTGCCAAAACATGTTTAAATGTAGTTAAAGAAAAAAGAAAAAAGAGGAAGGGACTGGAGAATTACCAACAAAAAAAACAGTAATCAGTATATCTTCTACATGCAAAAACGATAATTAAAATATTACATATCTTTAAAAAGAACATTCACAACATTATTAATATTTTAACATGCTGCCCACTTCCTTTTGAAAGTCACAAAAGAAATGTGTGGACTCTCCTAAAATAGAAATACAGACACACACACAAAATACAGGCACACACAAAACAAAATAAATAAATAATATTAAGGGGCAGTGAAGTGAAACTGAGATAAATGTTTGCAGTATTCACATTGTAACCAGGGAGATAAAGATAACTGCATTGTTTCTGAATGTTCTGTCACCGAAAATACAACAGCTCCTATTGGCACATTGTCCTGCACAGATGGGCTCTCCTACCTGCAGAAATGATGGTCTCTAGCTGAGTCCCGTTAATAAAAGCGCGCTTGATCGTTTGGGTTTTGATGTCCGCCCAGTAAATCCTCTCCTCTAGGGCGTCATAATCGACCACAGCCACATCGTCAATGTCCGGCACAGTTAGCGCGGTCATTACGTTCATGTACGGGTTTTCAATGTCCACTCCCCGAATCTCTGAGCGCCGCACATACAGGAGGAACCTTTTCAGGGCTGATGGAGATACAAAACAGAGAGAAAAGTCTTTGACCTTTTTGTTCCAAGCATCTGCGATCTTATCATGCAAATGCACATGTCAATCATGCACAGGAAAATGATGTGCGCAAAAGAAAAACCAAAAGGCCAAGAGCTATTTTTAACACAAATGCTCTCGCTCTGTGCAGTTGGGAGATGGTGTTTTATGCAGGGGCTGGAGGAATACAGAAAAGTTGGATTTACATGGCATGCAACGTAATCATAGACAAATTATAGGAGCTGAAAATAGTTCATAAGAGTTCATAAGTTCATAAGATAGTAACAAAGGTTCGAGAAACAGTTGAGAGTTAAAATATACTGCAAGCCATTCAATTACAGGCCTACATAATTAGTAAGTGTATATGGTGGGATGTAATCACAATTTAGAAGAGATAAATCAGGATATGTATATAAATCCTTCATAAGGAATGGCAGTATTGGTAAAAGTGCTCAAGTAAAGGTAGTAGTAGTATTAAATGATAGAAGCAGTAGTAGTAGTAGACATAACATTAGTCTTTAGTCATTATATGTGCATTATTACCAAAGTTACATAATGATGTGATAACAGGCCCACTGATAATGAACAGAGAAGCAGTAATACTGGCTGATGTAATAGTACTATTTGAACCTATTTTAGTAGTACTAGTAGCAGTAGTAGCAGTAGTAGCAGTAGTGCACAGCAAAAAGTGGAGTGTTAAAATTGACTCGCACAGAATCAATTTTAACATTTTCTCAGGGTTTATATGAGTCCAATCTGTTCTAGTCAATTTAACATTTATGGAAATGTTAAGGGAAATGTTAATTAAGTAACACTGGACCAAAGCTCCTGTTTAATCCTGAAATCAAGAAATTAACGTTATGAGAGTAAATGGAAACACTTTGTAGGGTTGATTTGCCTTGGTTTAGCTAAACAACACACAGAGATGTTTTATTTTTACACTTTATTTTAGTTAATTTAAGATGAAATTATGTACAAAACTGGTTCAAATTGGTCTTTTCTCGTGGGAGTTTGAATTGGTGGGTGGGACATGTCAAATTAACATTAAGGGAAGTTGAATTTACATTAGTGGAAGTTGAATTTACTTCAACCATATCAACTCTGGCAAATAACCCCAACTCAATCAACTGAAAAAATTTACCATGAAATTTTAACCTTCCAGTTTTTGCTGTGGCAGTGGTGGTGGTAGTATAATAGAAAAGGTGATAAAAGTAGTTCACACTTATTCATTATCATTACTGAATGATCATATTCACTGATATTTCTCCAAATATAATGACAGTATGTATTTGTATTTGGTAACTTCCCTGAACCAAATAGAGTGATATGAGATTAAGATCCATGAGTCTGAGCTCACCGAAGCAGGACTGTTTGTTGGGCGAGAGCTTCATAAGGTGCGGACAGGTGCACGACGCACTGCGGTTGTAACTGATGAGACACAGATGTGAGCAGGGGCCACGTCCATCATTCTCCCCACACGGGTTAGAGGCTGAGAGACGGAGGGATAAAGAAAGAGAAAAAGAGAGGGGAGAGAAAGAGAGGGACATGGAGTGAAATAGAAAGTGGAATGGGGTGAGGAAGAGAGAGAAAGAAAGAGAAACAAGGAGCAGAGAGAGTCGAGAAAATGACAGAGAGAAACGGAGGCGTTGAGGAAGGGGAGAGAGAAAAAGGGGTGAAGAAGAGGAAGAGGAGGGTATTGAGAAAGAGAAAATTGGGAAGGGAGGGAGAGAGAAAAAGACAGAGACAGAAAGAAAGGAAAAAGTGATATAGAGTAGAAAGAGAAAAAGAGAGAGAGGGAATGAACAGACAATTTAGAAACAATTACAGCAAGTGTAACAAGGACATCTGAACAAAATGACAGCGCTACAAACATATTATATTAAGGTGGAATCAATCAGGATGTTTGAAAATCTGCCTGAGCTTTTCAATAATACATTTAATAACATTACAGTTGTATAATAGTGCACTTAAAACCACTTGAAGAAATCAGACCTGATAGAACTTTGGCTCTTTGAGTATTTAAAGCTGCACAGTATTGACACTTTCCCTGGTAGTATGATGCTAACTGTGGGCATGGCTCGGTCTGAGGCTCTGTTACTCAAGACATTAATCTAAGTTTTAATTTAATGCCACAGAATAATGGTTAAGCTGGTGATCTGATTTCTGGTGTTAAAAAAGTCCCTCTCAACTAGCATCACCGTCCCAAGCTAGCAAGCATTTAATTAACTGTTAATTAAATAGTAAATTAAAGTATTAATTAGTGATAAAAAAAAGAGGACATCTCCATTTTTTTGGTGGTTGGTAATAATAAAATTGTGAAACAAGTGTGTAATTAAGGAAAATTGTCATGCAGAGGCCATTCAGTATAGTCACATTTTCTTAGTGTTTTGGTCGTTTTTAGGCAGATTTTTGGGCGATTTTATCTAAACAAATAACAATGCCTCTCTTTACTGTGGGCAGGTATCAAATTCGTCAAAAATTGTAACACCAGGGACATTTCTTATATAAAACTGGGAAAATTATTGGTTTTGGATAAATCTTCTAGGACAGGGGGCACAGGGCTCAAAACTAGGGCTGTCCTAGGTAAATAGGGATCTCTGGTCACCCTATACAATTTTAAACCAACCTAGTCCCAGCAAGTATGTAATCATCTCTATCTTTATATAGGCGTTTGACATAATATAATATACTTACACTTAAAATATACTTATAAAAATTTACATATTCCTCTTTGGGCATATAGAAAACTAGAATATTAATCATGCAAATACGGTATACAATACTGAACCTTTCTGCAACCAATACCATTAAGAGAACCACTCCGAGACTCAGCTGGGTGCTATAAGGCTTATATATCACACCATTTTCCATCTGAAATAAGGCGCGTTTACGATGCGCTCCAACTCCCTCCCATCCCGCCCTGTAAGCCGCGGAAATGAACTTTGAATTGAGGTGTGCGTGGAGGGGATCATTGGGAATTCATGTCGGAATCAAGGGGTTTGATACAGGAGATGGGATCAGGGCTTTGCGGTCAGTAATTGAGATGTGGGTGCCAGACGGAGCGGGAATAATCCGGAATAATACAACACGGGGACATAAAAAACAACTTGTTCAAATGCATAGCGCTTATGAGGGCTCTGTTTGGTCACGTCTGTAAAATGTGATTTGCTTTCTTGCGCCTTCTTGTTGCTATAGGAGCAGAAGCTAGATCAAAATATATATATATATATATTTTTGACATAGTTGAGCAGGGAATATAAAAACATATTTACTATACCGTACCGTACCTGTTTACAATTTTGAATATGTGCTTTGCATTGTGGCCTTGGTAAAACCCCTTCTGACACTGTTATCATGGGTTTGAAACAAGCTAACTAATAACTTCTCTAATCCTCTATTTGTACACACTGTGGCCTCCATAAAGGTCTATCTCCCATACTAATGCTAACTCTTATTCCTCTGACTGTTGTGTGTTGACTAATGTTGACCCAGCCTTGAGGTGACGCATGCTCCTCTCCGGGGTAGTATTATGTCTCAGTCTGTCTTAGCCTATGTATTTGCATCCAGACTCTCTGTAGCAGGGACATGTAGTTCTGTGATTGTGCGCACAATAAATCAGGCTCCTTGATTCAAGACAACTTTTTAGTTTTTTATTGATTGTAGTAATGAAATTCCACAGCCATACTCTGCAGCTGATGTCGTTAACATTCTCTGGGGGTGTGATGCTAACTGTAGGCGCTATTCTGTCTGAATTTCTTGAAAATGAGTTGCTTAAATCCATTTTGTGTTCTTCCTTTGAGTTTTCAGACAAAAGTTTTTGACTTGTTTGTTTGCTAATGTGTGCATTGTGTTACCATGTTAACTCCTATACATTCCACCATCAGAAATATGCGTAGAACACCCCCAGTGTGATGTTTATCCAAAGTATTGACTGTATGCAAAAAATATATATATTTAAATTGTATGCAATAAGGTCTGAAAACTTAATGTAACAGTTTGATGTGTTATATATTGGGAGTCTAATTTATTAATTTAATCAAACATATTATGTCTAATGCCTAATCATTTACTCAGTTTTATCATTTTTCATTTTCATTTATCATTTTTCACCCACTGAAATAATATCATTACATTATGAATTTCTAGAATTTGTATGTATTATTCCATTTTTTGAACAGTCCTCAAAATGGCGGCCATAACAGGAAACTGAAAGCAATGAATGAGGTTTGGAAATAGCACCCAGCTGAGTCAGTGTGCCAACAGAGAGATGTCTGAGGAGATACAGACGAGCTTAATGCCAAATATGTATCCTCCTCTATCTTCTTCCATCTCTCGCTCTCTCAGCTGTTCCCTTCCCCTCTTCCTCTCTCTTCTTCCCTCTCTCTCCCCTTTTTCTCTCGGGGGATGACTGGCAGCCGAAAAGCTACACCTCCCAGGTCAGGGCCAGGCTGCTGCTGATGAATAGGTGCAAATGGGTTTCTGCTTAAAAATAAAGCAGCACTTGAATATTCATTTTGAAAGCAATATGACTAGTACATGGTGAAATCGACACAGATGTCACCATTCAAAACCACGACAGGCCCTCGCGCTTCTGTCTCAGCTTGTATGACGCAGCAAACAGGAAGTCATAATTAGCAAAGTTGTTAATGAGACTGTATTAACACATTTATGGGGTTTATTCTTTATATGTATGTAAAATCCTGACAGTTTCAGTATTAGGGCTGAAATTCACAAGGTTTCTCACGATTTGATACGATACATATCTCACAATATAATATTATTACAATATGGTGATACATGTGCTATTCAATATATTGCACATGATATATTCAATTAAATAATTTTCCATTTGATTGTCTAATGTCTAGTGAATTGCAATATTCCCTTTTGTGGAATTCATTTATTGTTTGGAACGCACCAATTTTATTTTCAATTAAAACTACTCATTTTCCACCACAGCCGTAACTGTGAACCAAAATGTTATACTGTTCCCATTTTCTTTTTCAGTCAACATAATTTAGAAGTAAACTGATTATGAATTTAATGACGCCTGCATAGTGGAATCATCGGTAAGTATCTCCTCAGTTTTTCTCAGATGAGCCTCACGACGTTGTAACCTTGGGACTGCACCAATCTGCAGCTAATGTGCAAATGCTTGTAATGTGATTCTCGTGATGAACAGTGACTGGTCTCTGTAATGACACATAATGTATTTACAGATGTTTGCGTGTCCCGCGGAGCTGCAGTCAGACACCTGCTGAGAGCCCACTGAGAGCAGCTGTGTCTGTGCTCACGGCTCCTCTCCTACGCCCACGTTCACCAACTCTCATCTAGTTTGGCTTCATTATTTTGTTCATACTAACACCACTTTATTAATACTCTGTCCTATTTTAAGTCTTACTAGCATGTATAGTGCCTTGTACAACTGAACATTCCTTTTTGATGAATAAAGTTTGTCATTTTAATATGAACTTTTATTTGACTTTACTTACATTATTCTCTTAACTCATATTATTGTCACAAATCAGTGCAGAAATATAAGTTACTCTTATTGTAGTTGTACTAACTTGTACCCATTTTTTCATTGGTGTTTTTTTTTTCTCTCTGACTATCATATGTATCTGAACTATAACATTTAGGGACTTATGAATCAATATGTCTAACTTAAGAGGCATTTATAAGAGTTCATATCTGCAGTAACAATATCATGTTGAAGTAGAAGTATTTGAGTATAGAATAAATTGTTAGAAAAGATCTTCTGTTTATACTATAAAGACAACTTGCAATAATAGTGGCCAAGATGGTATAAAATATTGCAATGGTAATACTATGACTTGTGTTACATTTAAGGTGATAGTTTTACATTTTACATCCAATACTTTTATCTCCAGTAAATATTTTTGATTACTTCTATTTGCAGTACATTCATTTCTGTCACATACTAGTAATGGTAGCAGTAGTGACACTAATAGCAGCAATACTCATGAAATATAGTTGTACTACAAGTTGCAGAGGCAATTACAGCAATTGATATAAATGATATTGCAGTGAGACAACTTGTACTTCCCCAGCTGCGTCTCCAGTCCAGATGTGCAAAGGCAAATATTGTGCACAGAGGCAGCCCCTATAGAGCCCTGGTTGTGGCTGGAGTGGATAATAGCCCAGAGCCCCCCGCTGAGCTCTCCCAAACAGGATTAGGCGCGGGTTCTGTCGTCTTTGGGGAAAATGAGGCCTTCTGCATCACATTTATCTATAGTGAACAGTGACGCTAACGCAGATACCGGAAGGAAACAAGCAAATTAACTTGACAGTGAAGAAGCGCTGGAAACGCTAAATAGATGTAAAACCGATTAGCATCATAATAATGCCCCTTTTATAAGATGGGGGCTTACATGCCATGGGGGCTTAGCTGGGTACATTTGCAACTTGGCAGAACTGGAAAAGACCAGGCGAGTGGTAAGGAGGTGCTGTCTGGGACCAAAGAATTAAGACATTTAATTTGGTGGAATTGGCGAATGGCTCAATTAGGAATGAGGACGAATAGGCAATATAAACAAACCTGATGCATCTCTTAGCTACACTGGTCCTCCACTTCTAGGGTTGAAATAGTATTTAGAATTTAGCAGTGTTAGCTTAATGGCAATTAGGATGTTGTCTAATTGAATAATGTCAAATAACTAGTATCTTTAAGGCTTTTTTGTTGTTGTTGTTTTTTTCACCTCTATGATAGATGAGTCCCAAGACAGAAATAATGAAGATTGCATCTATTGGTGATATATGAGAATACTATTGGGCTGGGTCAGTCAATCTAATTACAGATGGTAGCTTTAATGTTTGCAGGCCCACATAAAAATAACAATTTCTACTAAAAAAAAAAAAAACTGCCTCATATTAATGCCCCTTTTATAAGATGGGGTTTTACGTGCCATGGGGGCTTAGCTGGGTACATTTGCAACTTGGCAGAACTGTAAAAGGCAATTGGTAAGAAGGTGCTTTTTGGGAAGAATTAAGCCATTTAATTTGGTGGAATTGGCGAACGGCTCAATTAGAAGAAAGGACAAATAGGCAATATAAACAAACCTGATGCACTTCTTAGCTGCACTGCTCCTCCTCTTGTAGGATTAAAATAGTATTTAGCATTTAGTAATTTTAGCTTAATGGAAGCTAGGATATTGTCTAATTTGATAATGTCAAATAACTAGTCACACTATCAGACACCAGTAATGTAGATGGCATCAAGTGGTGATATATGAGAATACAACAGTGCTGGGGTAGTCAATATAATTACAGATAATAGCTTTAATGTTTGCAGGCCCACATGCTGTACAAAGTGGATATATATATAGTGTGGATATATATTAAAAAAGTCTTTACTCAATAAGTGGTAAACAAACCCAACCAATGATCTAATGCTTGCAAAAAGATTACATATTTGCTCCAATAATTTCAAGATTATCAGGCATATTTTTATGTACTTGATACAAGGGTGAGTCACAATAATTTGCCATTCTGCAGCTACATTGTTCATTTTGTATTGTAATATAATAGTTTGTAGGCTATGAATAATAACACATGTGCTTTAAACACACAATCTGGTGGTGCCATTAACTCGCACAAGCTCATTCTCTGCATGACTGCGTCCTCACACATAATACGTGTCAAAATGATTGACGGGCTAAATGAAGGCAGACGTCAAAGCTGGCAGTAATTACTTTTTTTTTTCTTTTACTTAGTTATATTAGTGGTAATTGTGTTTTAAATCAGGCCCATATCCTTTTATGCAGTATGAGATTTATTTTGCAAATCCCTTTTTTAGTACATCATAGAACAAAGTAATAGTAAGTAACACTCCAGAAGCTTTAGAAGTATGCCTTAAAAACTGCAAAATTGGAAAGGAGCTCTATTTCCATGCTAACACTTTTTACAATAAGAATGTAACAATAACCGAGATATTACAGTATCAAAATGCTATAAAAGCCTCACAATTTCATCGACAGAGATATCACAGTACAAGCTCTTTTGCCTAAATGCGGAAAAAAAGGAAACAGAACTATTGGTCTTTTAATCAATGCTTCTCACAGGATGGAAATATACCATAGCACAATGAGCTTGCTGTAAATAATTATCTTTTCTACCTCCTCACAATATTATATTTTATTTCTAAGATAATTTACCCTTCGCTATTGCTCAGTTTAACATTGCCTCAGGAGCCATGTTTACACTTTACAGATTTACCCTTGGCCTAACATTGTCAGAAATGTGGTACAATGTTGTCTAACTGGAGCGTTGCTGGCCTCAATAGTCTCACTACACTTGCTATTGGAACCTGTGCGATATATTTGAAGCACTATACCAATCCAAACCTTCCAAGTCCAAATACTATAACCTACCTATCAAGTACACAGCAGACAAGACAAGATAAGACAAAACTGAATATCGGATTAAACAAGATCTAAACTTTAAAACATTAATGCAAAAAAACCTTTTAGTATTGCAAGACAAAGCCTACAAACCACATGTATTACCACACCGTTTGAAAAGCACTCCAATAGTCTGCTGGACTCTCACCTTGAGGCTGTCTGCTGGGGTGAAAAATCTGCAAATCAAAAGGCTGAGCACTGGTCTTCTGGATGACAGTGACATTTTGGCCTGTCCACTTGTTGGCTCTGGCCAAAGTGTTGGTCCTCCAGTCGGTCCAGTACACATTACCCCCAAAAAGAGACACTGCGAACGGGTGAGAGAGGTACTCGTGCCCCCTCAGGATCTCTATCACCCCACTGCCATCGTAGAGTGCAGAGAAAATGGCATCAGATCTGTGAGAAAGACAAGAAAATACACCATACAAAGGCTTACTTTGAAATATTTTTGATTAGTATATGCTTGTGTTTTACATGATAAGTTAATAATAAGTTAATTTTTCATTTATATTCCCACAG
>KN500384.1:0-12260 GCA_000787155.1 Scartelaos histophorus | reverse complement strand
GGGGGGAGGAGGGAGGGGAGGGGGCGGCATCCATTTGCAGTCTGTCTGTCTGCCTGCTAGCTTGCGTAGTTGCTGGTTTGTCTATACGCGATCAATGAGCTAGAGAAGGTGAAGAGGAGGTTGGAAGGTGCTTTGGAGGAGAGTCCGTGCGGATGACAATCTAAGGAGCTGGGTGAACTATGTCTCTGTCTGAGTCCCTCCCAGTGTTTCTGCTCCACGGCCGATGATCATGGGGTGAGTGTGTTAGCGTCTCCCCCTGCCCTTGGCTCAGACCCCCCCCCCAAAACATAAAGTCATGCTGGGTGAGCTCCACCAGGCGCTCATGTCTCGGTGCTTGGCTCTGATCGACATCCTCTCGGCCACAAAAGCCATTCCTGCCCCCCACCTCCGCAGCACAGGCTCCTTTGCAGCTCCACTGGCTTCACTCAAACCTGAAATCACCCTACGCCTCCTGTAGCACTTTTTGAGCTCACAATTGAACCAAAGCCAATTTTGCAGCATTACATTTAAAATACAAGAGGAACAAAGGTATTAAAGTTTGCAATTAACATAGGAAATTGGGAGATAAAATGAATGACCTTCATCACAGACTTTCTAGCAGCTTTTCCAGGTATTCACTTAAGCAATTTAGTGATTTTATTATACAAGAAAGACAATGGTTGAAGCCAGACAGAAATATAACGTGGCAAAAATGTCCCCTCACCGACCTAATGTTTGGTGGTTGGTTCACAGTTCCTTAGTTTAAATAATGTTGTGTCCTTGACTATGGACTATTTGCTTTTATGCCTCTGGTTAGATGCTAAGTAAAAAAGTAAAAAAGTTAAATAATTATGTAATCTTGAGCAGAAGACATAATTAGCCTTATACTTCCAGTGTTTGTTGTGGTGACGTGTGAAATATCAGTTATTTATGGCATTCACAATACAGAGTTTGATGGACTTGGTTCAATTGAGGACCAAAGAAGAAATTTTACAACATTTCATATTGTGCTTTTACACGTTCAAAGCGCTTTGCATCAAGGAGCGCTCACTAATTTACACACACATTCACACACACACAAAAAGAGTCGTTGCTGTAGAAACCATTTCCACAATTGAGTCAAATATTGTATCATGGCTTAACCGTATTGTCAAACCATTGTCAAACTGTACGTACTTTCTAGTATTTTTCAAGGACAAGAAGAATTCCGTTTTTTGTTTTTTTTTTCTTTTTCTCCAGTGTGCAGATTCGCCTGTACATACACAATCACTTTGAATAACAACTAGCCCGAACTGAAAAGGTTGGCATAAACAAACAGCGGGCCTTACTTGAAATGCATGCGCCGTTACTGACCCACTTTTGCTTTGGGCATTGTCGGTGAGTGGCGGCGCGTTCATCCCTCCGGAGAAAATGATGCGGTGTTTTTCTCGGGAGTTAAATTGTCTCTACCGCGTGTGTCCTGAATGTAAACCATCTGCTCACAGCTTAATGCGTGCGCAGACGCCAACAGGTCCTCTCCGTAACCACAAGTCCGTCAGCTGTGTTTTTAGTACAACACACTCCATTCGCTGCCTGTAGCTAATGTTGTTTTCTCACTTACTCATACGCGCAGCTGGGATGTTATAACAGGTGTCTATAGTTTGCCATAATCTGTATGTTTGTCTGGGGATGTGTTGCTTAAAGGGCCTGTAATATGTTGTTTTCTGATTTTTGCTATAATGCTGTACACACACCTTCACTGGATAATATCAGCTCTGGAATTGCCAATCTCTACTGAACTAAAGGTAAAACACAGCTGTGTACTTGCAAACTACCACTTCATGACATCACAAGCTGGAGCAGAGCAGTCTGAGCATTGGAGATGTAGACGGACTAATAACAAAGTGCTACTCGAACATGTGTGAATGAAACAAAACACAATTACGGGTATATTTTTTAGGAGGTAACAACATTATAACATGGCTTAAAGCTCACAAGAGTCAAGTTTGCAGCAAGCAGCATTGACAGGCAGCTGTAGGATAGTATGTACAAGGTCACAAGAATGTACAATATTTATGACATCAAGAGGATTTGTTGAGAGTGCTGGGTAAGTGATGTGTACTGCATTCTCAAGCTACAGCTCAATGTTCAATAATTATTATTATTACAAACCAGTAATAATAGTCATCTGGGATTATTGAGTTTAAATTCATGCTTTACATAACCAGTGGGTTGCAAGCAAAATTGATTTATTGAGTTTTCAGCCCTTTTAATCAAAATAAAAATACAATTTCTGTGTTGAATGGATTGAGTTTTTTCTTAGCCTTGTTTTCTCTATTCGTTGAAATGCACCAAACATTTCACCATTCATTTCAATGCTTTTGCTCCCTCAAGATGATACTGTATTCTGCAGTATGTACAAATAAACAACAGCAGCAGCAACAGAATAGAATGTACAAGGTCATGTACAACATAATGGCATCAAAATAATTTCTTCATTGATTAACCTCTGCAAACTGCTTTATTTGATATAGCCTTAAGTACCTTACAGTAATAATAGTCATGTAGTAATTATACTGAGTTGAAATTCATACAAAAGTAATTTTCAGTTCAGTTGCAAAAACCCAAATCCATGAAGTTTTTGAAACAGTTTATCTTTCAAGCAATGCTTGAGTCAAAAGAACTCAAACTTTTGTTGGAAATTCCTGTTCATGGCCATACAGGCTTGTCAAAGCCTGATCTCATCAGATCTCAGAAGCTAAACAGAGCTGGGTCTGGGTAGTACTTGGATGGGAGACCACAGGGAATACCAGATGCCACAGTGCGGCGCCAGTAGCAACTGAGTCCTTAGGCAAGACACTTTACCCACATTGCTTAGTAAGAAAGTGGTGAGTGTGCAAGTGATGGTGGTGGCTGGAGGAGCTTATGGCCCAGATTGACAACTTTATTTCCGCCAGTCTGCCTCAGGGCAGCAGTGGCTACAATGGTAGCTTCCCACCACAGAGTGTGGACAGAATGAATACTGCACTGTAAAGTGCATTGTGTGTCTCGAAAGGAGCTATATAAGTCCAATGATTCATTCATTAATTAAAAACGTTATTATACTATTCATCATTTTAACATTAATGATGTGATGGTGACTAGCGTTTTCTTCTTTTTCTATGTGAAATTACTGAAAATAGGAAAGCCTTGCCAGACTTCACATTCATCACTTCCCCACCCAGTTAATAGTACTAGCCAATGTTAAATAATAGCATAACATTATACGTGTCTTTTTTGTAATATTAATGGCAAACCTTTTCTTCCTCGGGGCATGTGTTCAGCAGCAGCCGGCTGTTGAGTGACCATTACCGTTACCTCCATGCAGCTTCCCTGCCAGCCTCTGTTGGCCTGGGAAGCAGTGGACTTTGCCCAGAGAGGTTGACTCCTGTTGGGGTTTAGGCTCTGAGCAGTGTGTGTGTGCATGCATGCATGCATGCGTGCGTGTGTGTGTGTATGTGTTTTAGCACTAAGAGCACTGGAGCGAGATGTAAAGAATGCTAATGAAGTGAATGAGTGGAGTAAAGGGAGAGTGGGGCTGGAGCATGTACAGTGTGTGTGTATATGTGTGACACGCTCCCTTCTGAAGTCACAAGTGCACCAGCCAAGGTTAAGTACAGGAAGACAGTGATGGGCTGTGCATTTTAATTAAGGCTTGAGCAAACATGGGCCAATTCCTCTAAATGGCTGCTGTGATGGATGACAGGAACCAGGCTCTTCTATTTTTCTCCTCAAGAGGGACTTTGTGTGTTTGGACACAAAAGAGCCGCCCCGCGCCTTTAAGCTTTATTGACTTCTGGAACAGTTCACAGAGAGGTAGGGCAGGGAGAGCCAGTGTGCACCTCTGTATCTGCTCTGCTCTTAAGCATAATTCTGTGTTTTATAATCCTGGAAAAGAACAAAACAAAACATATTGATAATATAATAGAGGAAAACAGTTAAGTTATAAAGTGCACATGTTGTAACTTTTCTAGCAGAGGTCACCTACTAGTCTCCATGTAGATGTGATTGGTTTTGTTTGTTTGCCTGAAATGTTCTACTGTATGGCATTTAATATAATCTCTATAGAAACACTCCACATTACCAGGCCAAGTTACAGGTCACATCTGTGGAGAAGTGGGCTCGCTCACAGTGAGAATGCATATCTTTGTGGTAGTTCTGAGAACACAAAAAACACCTGCAGTTGAATAAATACAAAATATATTTGTTTAATGCCATACTGTGGAATATTCAAGCAATGAGACAAAAAGATGATATATTCTCCACCAAGTCTTTCAGAACTGATGTTATGGACATAAACAAGACAGACTTTTAATCAGCGACATTTAAAGAAATCGTATGTAAGATTTTGATTTGAAATTTCATAAACATTACCTATTTAAGTAAACATGTTCAAATCAGTTACAGATTTTATAACAAATACTGAAAATACTACTTCCTGATTTTAAGTTAAAGAATCATTGCCAGGTTCAATGCTGAAATTTGGTTTAAACCTCAAAGGACTTTCTCTGATCTGAATCTTCGCTACATATACTATAGCACCTGCAGCCAGTCATTATTCACTGCTAGCCTTATGTGGATCCATGGTGAGGAAGAAATTGAGTTGTTTGTTTGGATAGAAATGAGTCTTCCAATCCACCACATATAACTGCTGTATGATGGATTGGGAGCTTCACTTCTATCAATCTGCCCCATGGTGTTTAGTGTTGTGTATTGTTGTTCACTGCAGGAACCACTGTTTATAATGGTAACCTTCGAAACCAATTTCATGTCTTAGTAATTCTGAAAAAGTCCTATAAAGCAAATTACTGTATGAGCAGATGGGTTAAACTAAATTTGATTGGTGAATGAAACAAGCTACTCAAGCCTTAATATATTGTCTGAAGACTGGCAAACTGAGCATCTGCTACAAATTGATTTCTGTTTATTTGCAAAGCCATTTCAATTTTTTACTGAATCCAGTAAACATGTGATTATATAATTTTGTTTCATATTTGTAAAACTGTTCTGTTACCAAGTTGCATGCAATTGTGTTACCTCATCCAAAACATACCTATAGTTGTGTTTTGTCTCAGTCACACATTTGTGATCCTTATTCTGTCTACATCGCCAAACCTCAAAATTCTGTTCCACTTTTGTGATGTCATGATGTAGGAGTTTTCAAGTGAACACCTCCTTCTACCTTTTGTTTAGTAGAGTTTGGCAATTCCAGGTCTGAAATCATTTAAATGATTGTAGTGATGGTGCATGGAGTTTAAAAACACAGTGGAGCACTTCCTGTATTACGACATGACAAGGTGGAACAGAGTGTTTTTAGTTTGAGAGAAAAACTCAGCTTATATATGCAGGATTTGTGTCTTAAACATTAAATTCCAGGTATGTTTGAGATAAGGAAACAACATTATAACATAGATCAGAAAACAGAGTAATATGGGCCTTTTAATTTATGCCATTCTACCCCACATATATACATATACACACAATTGTCCAAGCCAGCAAATTCCCATTTACTGTACAATATTACAGATACCACTTCCCGTCAGAGAAGCTAGTAGTGCACAATATGTAGCTTTCACATTCACTTTTAGTTGGATTGATTTTGTCTGTAGTAAAACCTCCCTTTCTCCGCCATAAAAGCAGGAGTAGGCTGCATTAAAAAGACCAGCTCTCTGCCCATCCTGTCTGAGGGCTCTTTTCCCCTCAGCGTGCTTAAAAAGAGCACTCTGCAGACTCGTAAACACTGAGGAGCAGCTGACTGGACCCGGGCGGCAATACTCTCTCACTCCACACAACTGGTGGTGGAGCTGTGGCGCCCTCCCTGCTCCATGAGACCCAGGAGAGGCCAAGGGGTAGTTGATCTCCGCGGTGGGCAGTAATGGTCTCCACTATAGATTTTTATATGTACGTTCTTGTCTGCTTAGAGCAAAATGAAAAGTTGGGAACCTAACCTTAAAGCACTGCACCTGATTTTTACTGCCTTAAAATTGTGAAAAACAGAACTAGTTAATTTTAGGCAGTTTGCAGTTTTCCAAAGTTATCCCCCACAAAATATTAAATACAGTGGTTTTATAAATGCTTTTCAGAGGCCAGATTAAAGTTTTGTTGTCAAGCTAGCAACAACTAGCATGCTAACATGCACTTAATGACTATTGGTCAGTGGTCACATTTTTATATAGCGCTTTTCCACCTTCAAGGCACTCACAGCTTTATATCAAAGAACCACTCACCCACCCACCCACACACACATTCATACACTAGTATATAAGTGTTTGGCTCAAAGACACAACAATTGGGATATGGAATTGCATGGGCCTCTCAGCTAGTGATGTTAAAGTCAAGAGCAGGATTCAAAACTACAAACTTTGAATCAGTGGACTACAACTGGCCCACCCCGTTGGACAATATAATAATTCTAGTTAGATGCATACAGCACGAAATGGGCTTACTTTGACCTCAAGAGCAGCTCATACAGTTTATCTATAATGGAACAAAACAATTTTGGGGCTCACTTGGATGACATAACCTACCCAGTTTCAGTATAATAACCTTCAATTGTGGTTTACCTTATTTTACTATTTCCCATCTCTGTGCAGAAATGGAGGCCTTAGGTACAAACTGTCACACTTTTATAACTCATCCTCAGACCCAAAATCAAGAATCAAGAAAGTATCAAGAAACCAAAGGGTAATAGAGCAAGCTAACAAGAACAATTAAGTGCAAGAATGATTATGCAAAATATGGCGACAGTTCTCCCCTTAACATAGTTCAGTGGACTTAATTAATAACGCATACTCCTTACTGAAACCATTATGGTGTGTTAGTTTCACTGTTAGCGTCTCCCTTCAGACATATATAAATAAAGCAGTGACTGTCAGAACCCTGTCAGAACTGAAGAAGCTACCTGGATGAGTGGCAAAAGGTATTAATTTTCTTTTTGGATGGATCTCACCTGGATAGTTGAAGGATTACATAGCCATTTTATTATTGTTCATAAATCAAGGTATTATTTGAGCACTTAACAATCCACCTTTCCTTACCATAGCTGTACATCTAAAGAAGTCACCTTGGAAAATTGAGAAATTGTCAAGGGTATTTGTCTCAGGGGAGAACGTTCATGGATGTGATTGGCCCATCTGACTGCCAGTCCTTTTGATTAGATAAATCAATATTGACACTTGACATGTAGTCTACGGCAATTTGCCCGGAGACAATTTAGCAGTGAAAACTTCTCTGATTGGCTGACTTATTTCCTTGCTCCAGGACATAGCTGAATTGTCTCAATTGAGTCTTATAAACACTCGCTGCATGCAAATACCCAAATTAGCCTCCACAAGGCATGAAGAAAGACTTAAAGTATGATCTGATTGTTGTTAAGAAAACTTTTTGATTATTAACTAGTACTATAGTTGGTTCCCCTTCTCATTTACCCTCGGGAGTGAAGTGATTCATGCATGTTTGAGTAATATTTAATCACTTATTTTCAAAACACCATTTTGCCACTGAAGCCTGGTTTTCACTGCCACCAGAATATGCCCACTGCTTTGTACTAACTTAGTGCTCCAATTTTATTTTCTTTATCAGTGAAACATGAAGATTTTGCCACTGTTGCATCATATTTTGGTACAAATGAAAAAAAAAAATTAAAATAAAAAAATTGCTACTATAGCATGATCTGAGGCTATCAGTCAAAATTGCAGACTCCTTTTTGCAATGACCTATAAGATGTCTACTCTCATTTTGCACCACCGTTTTCTAGCACAGAAGTCAGCAGACTGGTTTCTTTAATTAAGTCGTTTTAGATGAATATTGCGGCTGTACAACTGTGCAAATTGTAACAGAATGATCCATGAGTGTCGTAGATTATAACTATATAGCAGGCTCAGGCACAATATGTGTTCTTTAAGTCTTTCCCAATCATTTTGCATTCATCTGAATTTATGGATTTGTTTATTTGTGAAACTATATTTAACTTCTATTCATATCCACTGTTTACCATGCACTATTGACGTCAACAAGTTCACTTCACCTTTCAATTCTTCCCATGATGGTAAAGTACGACAGTGATATATGATGCTTTATATACTGCAATGTCAACTATTTCTGGACAGTCTCCCATAGACATAGGCTCAGCAGTAGCAGTTATAGGGATCCCCAGCCCCAGTGTATTTCCATATATACTACTATGTGCTGTGGGTTATATTGGCTCTGAGCTGTGACTGGAGCTAGCCTGGATGCAAATGAGCTCTGACAGAGGCGGGGCTGAGGGAAGGGGGGGCTCTCACGGCAGCCTCCAGAACAGGAAACAGGCATGGGAAGTGAAGGAGGGAGATGGGATTTCTTCAGGCTCGCTACATTGGGAAATCAATATAACAGTGCAATGGTGTAGCGGTGTCACTGGTGCAGAGGTGTGATCGGCTCCTAATACAATGCAGATTAGTACTTACGATAGCGACAGAGGAAGATTTCACTCGTATTAGATTGTATACGCAACCCCCATACTTGAAATGTATTACATAGCCATAATGCAATTTTACCAGAATTGAAACTCACCAACCCATGTCCTGTATGCAAAATCAGTAATTATGTTTTGAATAATGAATTTTACTGAAATATATTGCGTTGATTAGTGTGATGGAAATACATTATGGTTAAAAAATAAAGCTGGTGAAAAAGAATAATTTGTGATTGCTTTACCCGGGCAATAATGGACTGTAAGCTAATGCCTTCATCAATATTGTGTCAAGCTAACTGCTAGCGTTGGAGTGGAACGTAAGTGCTAAATAGACCTTTGTGGCAGATGAGAAGAAGGATAGTAGTCTAACCAAAGATGAATTGGTAGATAGGATACTTTAAATTAAAAGGATGTAAAAGTGATCACAATATTGTGATAGCGTGTAGTCAAATTTCTCACAATTATATCGTAGGCCTTCACAATATATCAAATTATACGGTTCTTTGCTTTAATCCAATCTTTGTTTGGTTTTGCAGCTAAAGCTAAAAATGGGTGTTATGTTCCATTTCAGTACAGAAAACATGAAGAAATAACTTTTCTTATTGACACTAATATAGGCTTTTTAAAAAGACAAAGAAGCATTTCCTCAATCTTCATGATATCGCAATAAATAAATATTGTGACATGACTATTGTAATTGCATCGTACCGTGTGATTTACAAATTGTCCCTAGAGCCCTGCATTAAATAAAATGTAATTGAAATTTTGATTAAGTAGGACATGATTCATATGTTTTTCTTTTATTATGACAGTATATTTGTTCTGACGATTTTTATACAGCTTCAAGGCTTTACGTTAAGTAACCACCCACCCTTTCACAGACCAGTGTCCGCAGATACTGGGGGCGAGGTGGGTTAAGTGTCTTGCCCAAGGACACACCAACAGCATTCATCTGTCAGGGCTCGAATTGTGCCACCAACTTGTAAGACAATGGATCTGACCACTCTCACAATGATGATTATGTCAAACCACCGACCTCAGTGTTACGGCCCCAGGCCTTCAGTTTGTATTTTTGTGTGTTTTGTTTGGGGCTGCTGGTCTTTGTGGCCAGTCTGCCAATGTGTCTCCTGTGTGTGTTTCTGTCACTTTGTGTGCTAGTTTGTGACTTCTGTGTTTTGAGACACTCAGTTTTGTTTAGTTCGTTCTGTTTTGTGCTTTTTGATTTGGTCACTCGATTCTGTTTGTGGGTTTGTGGTTTTCTTTGGGACACTCGTGGTTTTGGTTTATTTTTGTGTCCCTTACTTAATCACTCGTTTTTGTGAACTCACGTGACCCGTTTTAGCACAAAACTTGGCTTATGTTAATCCTGTTAACTTGGTTTAGTTTATGTACATATTTTACCATGTTTTGTTAAGTTAAACCTTTTACACACCTGTTAATTAAACCTTACTTATTTATTCCATTTTCCACCTTGGTGTTTTTTTGTTACTTCCCACACCCTAACCGAGCTGGGTCGTAACAGTCGTAACAGTGGACAAACACTCTACCAAGTTGGCTAGTGTTGCCTGCCGTGATATTTGTCCTTTTATAGTGTCCAGTGGTTTAGCTTGTCTCTAAATCTCCTGTTCAGATCGCTATGATGTCTTTGACGGTGTTGTATTGCACTGCACATTATTTTGTTTGTTGGATGAATTGCTACAGGTAGATTTCAGACTTCATTCCCACATTATATTAGTCCTCTAGAGGTTAATTGAAATGCCAACAGACAAATGACTAGCATAATGGTTTTATGCAAAACAATATTGGACAAATATTTAGGCATAAAGGACCTTCAGATAATACAATTTTGGATAGGCATTTACAAAATACTATATACTGACTACTTCTACACATTTAAATAGTTAAATTTAACATAACTTTAGGAAGAGCTATTGTAGACATAGGTGCTTTAACAGGGCTTTAGAACAATTCTTGCTACATTTTAAATAGGTTTGATCTGCAGGTTACTAACAAAGTGAGAGACATAGCACGAGGCTGTGTGAGAAGAGGAAAGATGGTGGTTTCAGGGGCAATAAAGTATATCTTACCTTACCTCTCCATAGTGAGAGACAGGAGCTTGCAGCTCCCTCCCTTTTCCTGGAGGTTCACAGCAGTTCTTCTATTGATTACAGAGCAGAGACCTGTGCTATACTTAGCAGACATAATAAAAGCATGTATTTTCAGATGTGGAGAAATCTGACAAGTTATAATTGTGTCGCAGGGTTGTGTATGTTCATAGAAAATCATGGTCTAGTGGTGGTGTTAAGGTTTGAAAATGTGATGCTGTCAATTGATAACATTGTACTTTACAATGAAATAAAGTAAATTTAGTTTTAACCTGTTCTTTTTGTGACTATCACCATAGATTTGCCATATTACAACAAAAACCTGCATTTTAACAATATTATCCCATATTATTATCAGCATTGGTTAAGTGTGATGTCACATCTGGGTCCAAAAGGTATGAGAGGATTGTCCTCGTTTTTTTTTAGTGGGAAGACATCTCATGTTAAAAAGGGTTTTGGTCGTTTAAAGCTAACAAGGTTATACATGTGACAAAAAGTGTACAAGGTAAGAAGCTAGGCTAGGCTGAGACTGGTGGTTTGATGCCATATTCACTTTTTCCTAATAATAACATTGCACTTTACCATGAAATATCCAAAATGTAAATTCACAAATACTAAACCTGATCATGTCCATTACTACACCCAGTAGCTCACTAGATTACAACAAAAATCTGCACTTTAACCATATACATTGTGGTGCTCCTAGTTGTATTATCTCTCTCTCTCTCTCTTAATTTATGAAGTTACCGGCTGGACCCAGAAGTACAATTATCACTTAACATAAATAAAATCCCATAAATAGGTTTATCTATCTTTAAAGTGTATATATTTAAAAAAAGAATCTTTGCTGTTTCACATGGCCTTTTAATATTATATCAAGTCTCTGAACTTGGGACCTGCACATATTGGAGCTGTCTTTTTCACATCCTCTCTCACTTTCTTTTCTTCACCTCTCGTCTTTATACTGACTGTTGCCACGCAGCGCTCCGTCCATCAGTGACCCGCCAACTGTTGCTGAATGTCTCCGGAATGCCATTTGCGCACCGATTCCATAATACCTCGTCTATATGTGCCGCTCTCACATCAAATACCTGCGCTGCTCCTTTCCTCTGGCCTTTCAAACCCTCCTCGCTCAGTTTCGGTCTCCCCTCCCCGACCTCCTTGGCGTCCTTCAACTCCGATTTGAATCCCAGAGCAGCATGTCTTTTAGCTGTCACTTAGCTCCACATTGTTATCAGAGCGGGGCAGCCCATAGGAGCGGCCGGTGATGGATTGAGTTTGGTTCTGTCCGCTGGCCGTAATGGGGCATCAGCTCTGGATAAATAAGTTTGCTAAATGGCTGGACACGTCTGAGTGGACATGTCTGAGTGGACACATCTGAAGTGTAATGGAAACAGGGTGGGTGGGGGCGTGGGGAGGGGCTTTATAGAGGCCTGTGGGGTTAAACACATTGCAGAAAGGCGTCTGAAGGATAAAGGTGCTCCATTATATTTAATTTCCTTTGGCCTCCATAGTTGTGATAGAGAGCCCGGACCATGTGTGATTTGTTTTCTCTAAGGCTGCAGCGGTGAATCAAAATTATTGTGCCTCTTGCAGGAATCGTTGACTATTTTAATAATCGCCAGTCTGTACCTGGATCATTTAATTTATTTTTATGAAGGTTTTTATAACACGCCAAAAGCTCCCATAGCTTAAGAAAGAGGCAA
>KN500383.1:17552-31245 GCA_000787155.1 Scartelaos histophorus | reverse complement strand
CCCCTCCGCCCACTCTCCCTCCTCTGGCCTGGTATTACTTTAATTGGAGGCGTTTAATAATTCTGAAACTATTTTGCCGTGAGCGCTCCCTGCCCATAAATCCAGCGTTCTGTACACACACTTAAGCTACACTTAACATTCCAGAGATGCACTTCATCTTTCATCTTCTGATCTGTCCCGTGTCTGAGCCCGGCCTCCTGCTCCTCAGCCTGGATCTGTCTCCTGAAACAGCTCCGGACAACGCGTTTCATTTACACGTCCTATATGACGCAAAATTGATTCTTCGAAATTGATTCTTCGATTGCACATTAAAAACAGACCTGGAGTTTACTGTATTTTTTGGGCTATAAAGTGCACCGGGTTATAAGGCGCAGTATCAAATAATATGTCAGTTGTGTCATTGTCCACACATAAGGAGCATCGGATTATAAGGCACAATAAGAGAAACAAAACGCGTGTCGGATAAATCGAACTTTATTCAGGTCATTTACAATAACTCTCAGTTGTAGCTAACACAAAAATACAAGTTTAACAGTTGGTGATTTGGGCATCAAACATGCCCGGATCCCTCTCAACATTGTTCAGTTTTAACACAAAAATACAAAACCTGAAATCTGCATGGTGCATGTCTCTTAACAGGTGCATTTTGGGTCCTTGTACAGCACACGGCAGAACTACCGGTATGTTGCACAGTCGCCCTATATGTGGCCAACATATTACTCCTCCTGACTCGCCCACTAATACGTTATTAGACTAATGTGGACAACATCAAATCGGTTGGAGGTTAAACACAACCAAAGGTCATACATAAGGCCACTGGATTATAAGGCCACTATTGATTTTTGAGAAAATTTAATGATTTTAGATGTGCCTTATAGTTCGAAAAATACGGTAGTTTTGTTTCATTCACACATTTGAGTAACCCTTTATTATTCGTCTATCTACATCTCTGTATTAGCAACTTTAGCGCTCTAAAAGGAACAGAGCCGAGCTGAGACGATTTTCAGTGCAAACTCAAAGTGCATTTATTACACGTCCAAAAGAAAAATGGACAAATATTTACAAAAGACACAAACGTTGAAAACAAGCTCCTCCACCTCGACCTTTATAGACCACCTGAGTTAATAGGTTCTATTTATTTTGTGGTCCAAAGCAAGAAAAGTGATCTGATGAAGCATTGAAAAAAAAAAGCTTTTGGACATCAGCCATCTGAGTGTGCTATGCATTTTTTTCACTTCTATTTAAGTTTACGTCACAAACCAGGAAGACGACTGGAAAAACGTGACAAGATTTTAACTTCTGCGGACACTGAGCTCGCCTACCGACAACTGAGGTATTGTTGTAATTGTTGATTAGCCGAACTTAAGGCTACAATGGCATTTAGATGAAGAATAATAGAACATGTTCTCATTTTCCCTAGATTTTGACAGGTTTACTACTGCAAACAAAGCCTGCTGGAAGTTGTAGTCGCATCTTTCCGACTGTTTTCCTATTTCTATTTCCTACAAAATAGAAAACATCATGGTTGACTCACCTGGAACCTTCTTACGGTGCTCCGGTTCCCCAGGGGACTCTTTTAGCCAGAACACCTTAGGCAGATACCAAAAGAGGGTAAGTACAATTAATTTCACACATAATTAGTCCATTAAATGCACTTATTCCACTTACTTATTTCAGACGTATGTAATGAACTAGTTACATTGCAATCCCCGAAGCTCAAAATGCTCTAGTCCACCTTGTGATGTCATAGTGGTAGTTTTCAAGACAATTTTTTTACTCTGAAAAAACATGTTTGTATTATTTTTATTCTGAATTTTAGTTGCTGAAATTTGAAGTGCACATTTTCAAAATGTTTAAATCCTGTTTAAAAAAAAGAAAAATCACCTTTTAAATATCGAGCACAAATATTTTCAAACTCTCAATTTCAACAGTCAAAATTTTGAGTGTAAAATTTGCAGTGAAAAAAATTTGCAGTGAAAGAATTTGCAGGAAAGATCCAAGATGCCAAGGCAAAAGCAATCGATCCAAAGTATCTAATCTATCTATCTAATTTAGTACCAAAGAGGAAATGGTGCAGTGAAGCGATCTGATTGGTCAAAATTAGCCTCATTAAAAATCATCTTTTTTATTTCTTAAGTGTAAACCCCGCCCCTAGATGAGAACAGCCAATAGGAAACAGCCCCTGTTCTACTCACAAATGCACACAGGATCGATTGCTTCTGCCTTGGAGTTTTCGATTTTTGCTGTGAAATTTTTCCACTACAAATTCTACACTCTAAATTTTGACATTTGAATTTGAGGACTTAAAAATATGCACTGAATATTTATAAGGTGATTTTTGTATATATATATTTTTTTTATTTAAAACATATTTAAAAAGTATACTTAACATCAGCAACTAAAATTCTGAATAAAACAATTTAAAAATGCATTTAAAAAGTAAAAAAATTGAAAAATTCAGCGGTATTTCAAATTCAAAATCTGATTGCACAAATGATCTTCCATAGTCAAGCACAGCCTGTATTGTTGTGTAGTTTCATTTTTCATTGGAGAGAAAAAGTCAGCCTAAACATGCAGGGTTTGTGTGTTAAACATGTGTGAATAAAACAAAACACAACTCCAGTAATGTTTTTGATGAGGAAACAGGATAAAAATAGCGTAATACTGTACAGGCCCTTTAACTTCCTCCCTTGAACTGGCAGCTTACCTCCCTGGAAGAAACCCTCCTCGTTTATACAATGCTATGCCTTTTTACGGTAATATAACGTGGTTTTGCATTACTGTGCAGTATGGCTTTGTAGCGTAGTGGATTTGGCAGAATTGTTGACTCAGTTGTGTGTGGTTCCCAACAGAAGCGTTCAGTCTGCCCTGTTATTTCCTCAGTCATGTTTACGTCTCATAAATGCGCTAATGACGGACGCGTAGGAAACTGGATCCCACACACAAACGCTAGCACAATAACACGCTAACACTGGTTTAATATCATAAGGAAACATTTACAGAGGTATTTGTGTACACGGCGAGGAGTCATTTTGGCTCATAGGGTAAAGTATGAGTCAGAGTTTCATGCACACAGCAGGGAGGGCGTGCTCACCTCCTGCACAAGTGGGCACCACAATGGGCTTTACGTCAGCTGCTGGTGTGACCGGACCACAATCAGAACTGGGATTGCTTTATTAATCTTCAAATCTATAGCTATTTTAAGCAGACACGCATTTCTGGATAAAATATGTAGAAATAAAGTTTGTCTGAGTTTAAGTCGATGTTAAAATACAATAAAGTTTTTAAGTAAAACACTTGTGAAATACACAGTGAAATACAGACTTAAAGGTGTACTGTGTAACTTTTCTGGTGTGAGTCCACTGCCTTTTTTTTTTTTTTTTTAAATGAAAATGCTTCTTTTGGTCAGTTATAGTTTGTTAATTGTAAAATAAATAAATAAATAACTCACTACAAATAAATAAATAACGTACTACAAAATGTATCCAATTGTATTCTGATTCTTAACATAAATGGGTTAAAATTGTTTGAATGGATATATATAAAAAATGTACTCCTCACCTTCCACGGTGGTTGGTCTCTCACCCTCATCCAGCTCGGGTCCTCTACCAGAGGCCTGGGAGCTTGAGAGTTCTGCAGTATCTTTGCTGTTCCTAGTACTGCGCTCTTCTGGACTGCGAGCTCTGTTGTCTTTCCCGGTATCATTTGTAACCACTCCTCCAGTTTGGGGGTTACTGCCCCGAGTGTTCTGACCACCACGGGCACCACTGTTGCCTTCACTTTCCAGGCTCTCTCCAGCTCTTCCTTGAGCCCCTGGCGGAATAAGAGGCATTCCACCTTAAATATTCAACCAGAAAGATGGGTTCAATTTAAGCCAATACTAGGGTTAAAATTCCCCAATCGGGGAATTGGGGGTTGGGTGGAAAATATAACCCAACATGTTGTGTAATCCCGTGGGCTAAAATAACCAAATGTCAGCCATATTGGACTCAGTGTTGGGTTAAAAGTATTTTAACTCACCATTTTTAAGGGTGTAGTGACACAGTCTGATGTCACCTGCTTGTTTCTGTGTACAGACATAGTTAAACATTTATTTATTTTATTTTTTTACAATTACTGGTTATTTTTACAATAAGCCTACTGGCCTTTCACCAACAACATTTTGTGAAACATTTTTATAACACCTTCCAAAATAATCCAAAGCTCTCTGTCTGCCAGCACTATTTCACCCACACCCTTTTGCACATGACCAAGCATATACCATTACTCCACATAGCAGACGTCCATCTTGGTTTTACTGCTAACCCTTCGTAGCAGCTTTCACAGACTTGGACCAGGCCTAGATGGATGGTGGAAGAACAGCTGTTGGTGTGAAATATGCGAGCCGTTAATCTGTCACAGCCCGGGGGTGTGTGTGACCGGAGAAGAGTCCTGAAGGAAGCTCAAACATCTCAGACTCATCGTGTCCAGACAGTCGTGTATCTGTGCTCCCAACAGATACTCCAGCCAGACGCCCATCTCCTCCGGGAACAGGTTCGCAGACGGGGATTTGTAGCTTGTCAAAGGCTTTTAAAATGTTTAACAGAAATGTCAATACAATGGACCTCAGATTTCGAGAAGTCTAATCCTGGTTTAGGTATTGTTTTGCAATCGGGGTGAGTCTGGGTAGGTTCGTTTTTGCTGACAGGGTAAATAGTAGATCTGGTTTAGCGATTTTACAAAGAAGGGCTATTATGGAAAATCCTTTTGGCGCGTTCTACAGGGTAATAATATTCATCCATCTTCTTCCACTTTAATGGGGGTCGGTTCGCGTGGGCAGCAGTCGAAGCAGGGACTCCCGGACTTCCATCATTCCGGACACTTCCTCCAGATCTTTCCAAAAATGTTCAAACTTTTTTACCTTCAAGCCACTCAAGCCACTGGGATTCAAACCGGGATTCGCTTCCTGTTCCGACATCCCTTCATTACGATCCGCCTTTCTGACGCTTCTTAGTATTGCTATTCCAACACGTCATATTTTTTTGTTGTTCTCGCTGTTCTCCGATGTTCTTTATCTTAATCTTAACAACTACCAAGTCGCACACAAAACCGACAAAGGCAGTTGCCAACTTCATAATGACAAATATTTATAGATTCGATATTTTCCCAAAGGCTGGCCAATGCTCTTTTTAAAATGCATGACTGTTTCCCCCGGATATCAGTTAGGACATTTTCCCACCGTCTGATATCCTATGTGTCCGAACTATTTTCAGATCAAATACCAAAGCACCGGCCCAGGCATCTTATGATCTATGGGAGCGCCGAGCACAAGAGGCTTTTACATTAATATTATTCACGTTAGAAAATCGGAATGTTTGAAAAATAATTATAAAATAAAGCAACAAGAGAGTGACTTAGCGACTTTAATGCCACACTGGTCACGTTTACATGATGTTTTTAAGTCTGGATTAAATTATTCTGAATTAAATAGATGGGATTTAAATTATTCTCCTATTATTCCAAATTAAGGTTTACATAGACACGTTAAATCAGCTTTATTAAATTTCAGTCGACGTCTGGGGCTCAGGAAGGGTTCTGATTGGACAGGGACATGAATGTATTTACATCTACCGGGAAAAATACACACAATCAGCTGTTAACGCCGTTTTGCTTTTTCTTACCACTTTTGCTGTTATGTTCTTTAGCTTTGTCATTCTGGTTCAACTGTGTCCACTTTTTTTTGCGCACTTTTTAGAAAAATTGTTTCCATTCGAGACCAAAGTTTGACACGCTGCAAAAAGGCAAAAAGTCATCACGTCATCGGCCGGAATTATTTTTTAAGTGGAATAAATGTTTACATGGTCGCGGAATAAATTAAATCAGCTTTAAAATCAGAATAAACCAACCACATAAATTGGAATAAAGTTTAATTCCGAATAAGTTTACATGGTCTTTTCAAAGCAGAATAAATTTTTATTCAAAATTAAATTATTTTTAATCGGACAAAACTAAACTTGGACTAAACCAGAATAAAAGTATATCTACATCATCTAGGTCCCTATTTTCCCGGGACAGTCCCACCAGATTTATCCAAAACCAGTGTTATCCAAAAAATATCAAATGTGTCACTATTTTTGACCAATCTGACACCCAATTACCTTAAAGAGACGCACACATTGTTATTTGTTAAGGTAAAAAACAGAAAAGCTGCTTAAAAATGACCAAAACATGAACATGTGACTATACTGTCTCATTAATGCCATATTACATATGCATATTACAGCTTTCCTTATTTACGCGCTCGTTTCACTATTTTATTATTGCTAACCGCTAAAAAATGGGGATGTCCCAGTTTTTTATTTTGAAAATCTGGTCACCCTAAGATCAGCACTAAATCACGACCGAACCAGGACAAACGCAGCTTGCATCATTTGGAAACTTATGTTGGAACTTAAGTTAAAAGTTTAGTCAATGTTCAGTCCTGATTCATACCTCCTTTAGTCATGGCCAAGTCCTTGTCTTCTCATGAAATCCTATAAAAACTGTTGTGCAAACGCCTAAGATATCAGCGACACAAAGACTCCAGTTTCCCATGTCCAAGTCTAGCCACAATCTATAACGTTTCTGTTTCTTATTCTTGTTAGCATTTTACATTTTCGCTGACGGAAATACGGCTTGTTCAACATTTCGTTCTCTTTCAGCCATGTCAGCGGCCTGTTTACAGACGTGTTTTAGGGCGTCGTTTGGAGGTTATAGCTGAAGGTTATGGGCCTGGGTTCGGTCCAGATGCACGTCCACTGGACTCGCTGTGAACAGGGCCACACGGGGCTGGAGAGACTGGGACAGATGTTGGATGGTAGAGAGGTCAAATACGCCAAAATCATGCCCAAAACTGATCTGATTTATGAAATTAGTTGAAAATTATAGTTCGGAGCAAGCTGGAGACTTTATAAATATGTTCAAGCTTAGCTGTCTTAAAACTGTGAAAAATAGAGATGGTTTATTTTAAAAGTTTTGCGCGCAGTCCCGGCTCTCATTTTCCTAACAAATTATTTTTGCATTCTAATTATTCACTGCGATAAGTTATTTGACAACTTACAAAGGCCAGAGCGGAGTTTTGCAGTCAAATTAAAGAGCATGTTAAAAGTGAATCAGGGAAAAAATGGGTACAGCCAGTTTAAAACAGATCTCCAATGGAAAATCGACTTTTTAGATGTTTGAATAATCTTTATTCTCCTGTATTCAAGAGGTCATTAGTAGCTTAACCCTAGTTTTCATCGCCACAGGGATATGCGCACTGCTTCTATTTGGTCCAATTTTATTTACTTCATCACTCATACATGAAGTAGAGTAACCAGATGTCTTTAATCTGTCCCAGCAGATTTACCCAAAATTATTGATTTGTCCCAGTTTTATACAAGAACTCTCCCAGTTGTAACTATTTTTGACCAATCTGATCCCTGACAACAATAAAAAAGGCATGAATTGTCATTAGTTTAAGTAAAATACAGGTAATACTGCGTAAAAATTACAAAAATACAAAACAATGTGACTGTACTGACATGAATAGGCCGAATGCAAAGCAAATTTACTTAATTATGTTCTCACTTCATAGTTTTGTTATTACCAGCAAACAAGGAGTGTCCCAGTTTTTGATTTTGAGAATCTGGTCACTGTAACAGAAGGAAAAAATTCTGCTTCTTGCTAATGTGATGTCCAACTGTCCATCGGAGGCACTGACAACTGTGTGGCTCTTTGTTGTGATGACATTTATGGTGACGTCAGTTGTTTTGGATCAATATTGCAATATAAAATGTGCAAACTAAAACTTAATGACTTCTTTAAATAAACACAGTCAAGATGGGTGATCTTCATTTGAAACCTAGGTCAAAGTACCGTATTTTTCGGGCTATAAAGTGCACCGGATTATAAGGCGCAGTATCAAATAATATGTCAGGTGTGTCATTGTCCACACATAAGGAGCATCGGATGATAAGGCAAAATAAGAGAAACAAAACGCGTGTCGGATAAATCGACCTTTATTCAGGTCATTTACAATAACTCTCAGTTGTAGCTAACACAAAAATACAAGTTTAACAGTTGGTGATTTGGGCATCAAACATGCCCGGATCCCTCTCAACATTGTTCAGTTTTAACACAAAAATACAAAACCTGAAATCTGCATGGTAATGGTGGCATTTTGGGTCCTTGTACAGCACACGGCAGAACTACCGGTATGTTGCACAGTCGCCCTATATGTGGCCAACATATTACTCCTCCTGACTCGCCCACTAATACGTTATTAGACTAATGTGGACAACATCAAATCGGTTGGAGGTTAAACACAACCAAAGGTCACACATAAGGCCACTGGATTATAAGGCCACTGTTGATTTTTGAGAAAATGTAATGATTTTAGATGCACCTTATAGTCTGAAAAATACGGTATTTTAAAGCAGCTTCAAAATCATAGTAAATGACTAGTTTGATGCGTTTGAGGGCAGATGCTTGAGCGATGTTGACGTCTGCCTGTCATGTCTGTGGCCTGGACTCAAGACACACTGCGCCAAATGTTTGAAACGTGGAAACTCTGGACCAGGCCAGACACACATCCCCCACAGACGTTACATGTAAACCCAATGGCCCTGACACTGCGGTCTGACTGCACCATAAGCTTATGTCAAACGTAACGTACTCAGTAATTCACTTACAACTGTCCTGGAGCAGACAGAGGCGTGGCTCCTGTGGCCTCTTTGACCTCGAGTAATTACACAATCACGCACAAACTCACAAGCTGCAGTGTTTCTTTTCTAGAGCTGATGTCTCTAGCTGGTTTTCATGTCAGTGTTGCTCAGTAGTACCTATAGCGAGTGCCAGGACTACTCCCTTGGCGCTCGGATCAAAGCTGCGGAGCTGTGGAGAAGCAGTGTTTTTAATGAGGACCTCCAGTGTGGTCCACATCGTCACACAGAGACCTCCACACCCGTCGCACCCAACACGCAGCAGCCACAGCCAGGCCGGACCGTGAAACGCGATGACACGCTGTTTACACTTCCAATTCCTCTGCTCCACGCGAGAATCTTCCATGGAGACTTCTGCGGAATAATCTATGACCGATAATTTCCGATTGGTATCTTTGGGGATATTAGCGTCACGGTTGATTACTGTGAAATGGTGACTGACAGGGACTTTCTCTGCACACGAGGATTTGGAATTTAAAGAGCCACTGTAACGAGATTTATGCAACAGTAGCCGTCAGAGCTCGGGGGAAATAATATTCAATTTAAATGGAGAAGCTGGAGGAGAGGTTATTAAAGACTGTTGTAGATTTTCAGTTTATTAGTTTATCTATTTAAAGACAAAGCATTTACAGCTAACACATCTCATTGCAGATATCTGGTGCACTTTATTATTATGTATTAAAAGCTCAGAATGCAATTTATTGTCAGTATATAAGTACCGGAAGTATATTGTGTAAGAGGCAATGACATGATGTGTGTCCAATTGCAATTTCTTCAGTTAAAAAGGTTCAAATTTCATAATAATTCACCTGTAGAACCTCTGACTTCCATGGAAACAAAACATTTTTTCAGAAATCATGAGTTATTCTGTATGTTTTTTATACTTACAGTGTTAAAACGTTCATGACCGTCTGCCCTTAACTGATGATTTTAAACTTCTTTGATATTACTCTAAATCTAATCAAATACATTTTATTTCTTTTTTGTCACATTTTCTGAAGTGTTTTGTAATCCCACATGAGATTTCAACTTTCTTGAATAGATATTTCCCTCATAATTTTCAATATTGTCCCAGCGTCCAATATCATGTTCATATTACTCAGAACTTAACCATTAAGTTTGTAGCCAATTCATGTACATAAAAAAACACTAAAATGCTTAATATAAATGTTAAACATAGATTTATGCACCTGACATTGTAAATATTTGAAAAAGTACCTCATACGTCATTGACCCATAAGCAGCTCTTGATGTCAAAGTAAATCTGCTGCGTCCTGTTTGAATCTAACACTAAAATGTTTTCCCATCTGATAACCAGGAAGTGTGAGGTTAACATGCTAGTTGTTAGCAAAATGTTTGTCATTTGAGCTGTGAAAAGCGCTTAAAAACTCATTGCTGTAATGCTGTAAACGTAGAATGCATAAGGTTAAATGAGGAATAACTTTAGACCAATACACACTGTTTTAGATTCTGTTGGGTCGACAGTAAAACTCTGGTACAGGTATAATTTTGTGAAGACATATTTGGCTTAGCTGGTTCAATCATCTTCCAAGTGCATATAGTTTACTGTGATTGTGTTCCTGGGCAAGACACTTTGCCCAAAATGTTCAATTGGTAGCACTGGATAGACATTAAATAACAGCATTGGAAATTTTCTCTGCAAAGTGCCTCCTGTATTATGGATAAAACACACACCACTTTCACACTTGGCAAGTTCGGTGTTGTGTTTTGCCTATGGACACAACGGAAGAACTTGGTCCGAACAGGAATTGATCCACTGACCTTCGGGTTGAGGACCACTGCTCTATACACGGAGCCACTGTCGCACTCGAATATGACGTTTTCTACAGTTTCGAGCAGGTTATGTAAATTCTGAATCCATCGTGTCAGCCCCACCACAATGCCACACTTTGTCCCACTTTTACTATTTAAAGTGGTCACCCTTCGAACAAACCAAAAAGATATTCTCTGCTAGTAGCTCGGATTAAAAAACCTTCTCCTTTCTCTATGCTAGTTGCCAAAAATATGCAATTGCTAAAATCATCTTGCTAAGTTTGTCCTGACCAAGATGGGTTAAGCATGTGTCTTAACCTAGTTTTTGTTTAATATTAGTATGAATTTTGTATGTAAATGTACACAACTATAACTTTTTGATTTCTAGTCCTGTCATTGCTCTGCCTGGAATGACATTAAACAGCTCTACTTAATATATATTCAATACTGGTGGTTTTATAGCTCAAAAACGCTGATAAAAAACTGGAATTCTGACTGAGTGGGGTCGCCTTTCCTCAGATCTGACTTGTAATTTGGTCTGGTTTCACCTCCATGATGATAGAAAGATTAAAAGTTGCATTATGTAAATTTTTCAGTCCAGATATACTGTATAAGCAGCTCTCGAGGTCAAAATAATCTTTTTTTCATCTAATTATAAAGCGTTTGGTTGTCCGAGTATGAGGAAATGTGAGTTAGCATGCTAGTTGTTGTTAGCTGTTGCCATGACAGCAAAATTCCACATTTCTCTGTTGTGAGAAGCGCTAATACCAGAGTCTTTCTTGGTTTGTCTGGAATGTTTCACAGTACGATATTAAACTTTTCTATCTACATGGAGACCAAACCAGACCAAGCTACAGGTCAGATCTGTGGAGAGGCGACCCCGCTCACCGTCAGAATGCCTCTTTTTCTAGGTATTTTTGTAAGATAGAGCTGTTTAATGTCATACTGTGGAACATTCCAGGCAAAGCAAAAACATTTTAATGAAAAAAAAAGTATTTAACAAGTAAGTTACAACATGCATCTTAGTATAAAAGCGACACTATATTTTTAGCCTTTATAAGCAGCAGTGTCATCCATGTGTCCGATTATTTATGGTTACATTACTTTTGTGTGCTGTGTTTATGTGTGTAACTTTATGGACACGCCTCATATTTGCCCAGGGTTTTCTCTTCTGTTAAAACACGCCAAATTACAGTGGGCATTAACTCTAAATCTCTGTAAATCCTGTGCCTCGCCTGGACCGGTCTGTGCCCTGTAACTATGCCATTACCAGTGAACATAAGCTCGGGTTTATGTTTTATATCTTCCAAGGTTAAATTATAGGTGTAACGTATGTGTGTTAAACAAGCTGTGTGTTTTTACATCTTAAAGGTGCATTGTGTAACTTTTTTAGTGGAGGATTCGTCTAGTGCTTTTGTCCATGCAGATGTTTTTGCTTTGTCTGGAATGTTCTACGGTATGGCTTTAAACAGCTCTATTAAATTTGCTGCTAAAAATATATATAGAAAAACAGGCATTCTGACTGTGAGCGGGGTCGCCTCTCCACAGATCTGACATGTAACTTGGTCTGGTTTGGTCTCCATGAAGATAGAAAGGTTTAGTACCACACTGTGAAACATTACAGAGAAAACGAGAACAACTCCAGTATTACCCCTTTTCACAGCAGACAAAGGCAGAGTTCTGCTGTCTTGGCAACAACTAACAACAACTAGCATGCTAACACACATTCCCTCCACCCTTCACAGATCAGACCTGTAATTTTGCCTGGTTTGGGCTTCGTGAAGATGGAAGGTTTAATGCCAAAAGGTGAAACATTCCAGACAAAGCAATAACATCTCCATGGAGAAAAGCATCTGATGGAGCCTCTACCAGAATGCATCTTTAATGCATTTTTTTTAAGATTATCTAGATTAGAACCCTGCATTTCGTTCCATATCTGGTCAAAATATTCGGGCCCAATTATGCAAAGTAATTAATACTTAGAGATTGTTAAAGACACTTGAATATTGTACTATACTATAACATAGTGAACCAAATAAATAAGGCGTATTTGAATAATTTGTCATTTTATTCCGGAAACACAAACTGAAACTTGCATAAAAAAATACTTTGAAAGGCCTTAAAAAAGCTTGAGCAGCTTGAGCAACCTCTAAAACATCTCCTTTTTTTTCCCAAATTTCTTCTGAAATCATCTTTTTGGAGGCTAAAACCTAATGCAGGGTTCTAATCGAGGTGATCTGAAACTTTATTGTTTAACCATGCTTTGATGGACCACCCTAATTCTGAGTATCCAAATGTTTGTTTGTTTTTCACACCTTTCAGAAACTAGGGCAAGTGTTGCTGTCATGGCAAGAACTAACAACTAGCATGCTAACACACACTTCCTGATGCTCAACAAACCAACAAAATGCTTTATAATGAGATGGAGACACTGCACTGTACACTGATTTTGACCTCAAGAGCTGCTTATACAATAAATCTGTACTGGGGAAAGAGACATTTAAAAGCTGCACTGTGTAACTTTACTAATGCCACTTGCTTGTCTCCATGGTGATGTTTTTGCTTTGCCTGTAATGTTCCACAGTATGGCATTAAACAAACATTTCTTGTATTTATTTAATTATACTTTTTAAAATTTTCTCAAAACTACCGCAAAAACATACATTATTACCATGAGCAGGCCCGTTTTTCCACAGATATGACCCGGTGATGTGACCCGCTAGTCTCCATGGTGAAAGTTCAATTAAATGCCATTTTGTAGAACACTCCATGAGAAAACAACATAAAATCTGATAAAAGCCTTGATTTTTCTGGAGGAGGGCTCGTCTCCTGCTCGGCTTCAGTTTGTTTTTTATTGCCATTGTGGTGGAACGTTTTAAAAAAATCTCCATGGAGACAAAAGTATTATCGTATTATGGAAAAAGTAAGTAAAAGTGCCATCTACTAATTTCTTCCAATTCGGCGAGTGGAAATACCGCGGATTTACACAGGATTTGGCTGTAAAAGCATCAGTTTCCATGCCTGTGTCAAAAGCAGAATCTTTTCCGTAATCTTTTGGCGATATTACAAAGTGCAAATCCTTTCAAACTTTTATGTCTGGTCCCAAGTTTAGCTCCTCTGTTAAAACATGGTTAAAAATCAGTGTCAGTATTAACGCTAAATCCCTGTAAATATCCAGTACCGCGCCTGAACTTGTCTTT